>VZRI01012732.1:0-83272 GCA_013397515.1 Upupa epops | reverse complement strand
AGATTGAAGAGGACTGGTCCTAGCACTAGATACAGGCCTCCAACTAGAGTCTGTGCCATTAACCACTACTCTCTGGCTTCTATCTTGCAGCCAGTTCACAATCCACCTCACTACCCGATCATCCAGTCCACACTGCCACAGTTTGGCTGTAAGGATGCTATGTGAGACTGTGTCAAAGGCCTTACTGAAGTCAAGACAGACCACATCCACTGCTCTGCCACCATCTATCCACCCAGTTATGCCCTCATAAAAGGCTATCAGGTTGGTCAAGCATGACTTGCCCCTGGTGAAGCCATACTGACTGTCCCCAATGACAGATGAGCTGAGCTGATGTGGTGTTTCTTAATGTTGTGCCATCACCGTAGACAATTCTTGGCTTAGGAAACCTCCAAGGAGGAAGAACTGAGCTCAGAAGGCAACAGGAATGGCAGTTTTGGCCTCTTCTTGCACTTATAACAAAGAGGCAACTCCACTTTTCTCTCTAGGTAGCGATGTCTGATCATTTGAATGCCAAACCAAATTCAAAATTTGCCTTGAGATAAAGTTGATCGTTCTGGTTGGTCATTATGTCAGTCATGGACAAAAACCTTGGTCTTCTAGGCATGAAGGTACTTGAATGAGAGAAACTGAGGTGAAAATACATCTGCTTTGCCCTGTTTTAGGACTTGTAGCATTAGCTGCTGGTGAAAGTATGGCCCTCCTGGTTGCTGGTGCTCCAGTAAAACTTTAGGGTATATTCTAGCAATGTGGAATTCCTTTTCCCTTGCCTACTTGTTTGTGTGGCATCCAATTTTCAGCTTTGTTTAACAAAGACTTTTTTTTCTTTAAGCTAACGCCTGCTTTTTGCTTATGGCCAAATTCATGAAACTGCAATGAAGAAAAATGAACCTGCTGAAGGGGATTGACCTCAAATGCTCAAGAACGGGTCTTTCAAGACTAACGAGAGAGTTTGCATTTGCTTTTCCTGCCAGATCTCTTTCCTGAGGGCACACTGCATAATGCAAAAAGAGCTGTGTGAGAAGTCTGGTGCAGACGATGAAAACAGGACCATTTGGCTGTTTTACAAAGAGATGAGGTTCTCTTCGCTTTCCCTCTCCCCCTCCCCACATTTTTCATTGTAAGCGAAAATGAAACTTATGCTTTTCAGAGGAAATGGCTGCTAAAGGTTAAAGGGCAAGTCTTCCTCACTGCAAGCGTACATTTTTGCAAGCTGAATCTTAACCATGTGGCCAGCAGCACTCACTCTGAAACAACTGCAGAGGGCTTGGAAGAAGAATGGCGAAATAGAGGGTAAAAGCATCAAAAGAACATCCCCAAATTGATTACTCTGCTCCTTTTTCTCATTCTTTTGAGTTCTGGCCACCTTCTTTTCCCTATTACACATTCTACTTCAGAAAGAAGACAATTATTCAGAGGTGGAGGGCATGGAGCTGCACCAAGGAAGAACAGTCACTGTCCCTGTGTGAGGGAGCAGGAGGCTGCCATGTGGCTGCCTGTAAGGTGAGAGCATGGAAGTTTGGGGCAACGGGTAAGTGAAGCCCTGACTCCTTGCCCTGCCATATCCACCAGTGAGCATATTTGTGTAGCAGATGTACCCCCACAAAATACTTCATCACACATCACAATCCATTGGGAAGAGACAGGAGGCAGGTGTTGCCCACACCAGCTCAACTTTCTATTTGCTTTTGTGGTGGGAGAGCCCATCATTGAGCTCTTGGCTTTTTCCTGCCGAAGGAAGTCATAGGAAAAAAACATTGAGTGGTGCTGATAGTAGGGCTTTTTGATATTTAGATGCATTTGGTCCAGTGAAATGCTCCGGACCCCAGGTAAACACAAACACTCACCAGGATTCACGTGGAACTGAGAAAATTCCTGGGTAACTTAGTCTGAGTCACAGAATCATTCAGATTGGAAAAGACCTTCAAGACAATCAAGCCCAATCAATAACCCTACTCTACCAAGTTCACCACTAAAGCATATTGCTAAACACCACGTCTAAACAATCTTTAAACACAACCAGGGTTGGTGACTTAATCCCTCCCTGGGCATCCTGATCAACAACCTGAAGTTAAATTTGTATTAAATACAAAGTAGGATGAACAGGAGTCCAGTTAAGACGGCACCTTCTTTACAGAAGGCATCTATAGGCAAGACTGAGTGTCAGAGAACACAAATAGTAGAGCCATACAGCAGAGATGTATATCCACAAACACTACAACCATTTAGTTTTAATAGACAACAGTTTTTATGAGATAGTGAATCCAGAATTGAGGTGGAGACAGCACTGAATTCTTATTCCTTCTCTCCCACTTGTCTCTCCAAAATAAATGTTGAATAAACACCTGGCAGGGTAGCGGTGGCATTTGGTGCATTAACTAAGAAACACTAAAACCTTTTCCGAAGGATGTGGCATGGGATTGGAAGAGCAATGGCTGGGGAATGCCTGTGGTCCCCTGGGCAAGGGCAAGCCCAGTTTGCAGGATGCTGCAGGTGTCAAGAGATTTTCTGAGCTTGGATTTTCTGTTATCCAAGCCAGTTAGTGGGCTACATGGGCTCGGTTTTAGCTTTCACTGATGCCACTGACCTTTGTGCCTCTGGCCTAGGTGGAGCTGTTTTGATTCACCAGCTACTGACAGGTGAAAATCAACCTGCAGATACCTCAGCATTTCTCCTCTTTGCTATAGCCATGGGGACAGAACAGCTTTCTCTTAGGATTGTAATGTGTGCTTTGAGTTTGCTGTGTGACTTTTCACTCAACATCACTCTTTGACTGTCACAGACATGGCCATGTCAAGAATTCTAATTTCAAGAATTACTGAAAAAGGGTCTGCACAGAGTTTAACTTCTCTGTGAGATGAAAAGAAAACCATTTCATTTTGCACTAGGGGTATCAGGAATTTCAATTCTCAATGATCCCTTAAAGCCAAGTAATTCCTGATAAAGGCAGAATCATAGAATCATTAGGGATTGGAAGGGGCCTTGAAAGTTCATCTAGTCTAATCCCTCTGCCACAACAGCATCACCTAGACCAAAATCACAGAGGAACACATCCAGGGAGGTCTTGAACCTCTCCAGAGAAGGGGACTCCACAACCCCCCTGGGCAGCCTGTTCCAATCCTCCCTTACCCTCACCATGAAGAAGTTCCTTCTGATATTTCTATGGAACCTCTTGTGTTCCAGCTTGCACCCATTGCTCCTTGACCTATCCAAGATGACCTTGAGAAGAGCCTGGCTCCATCCTCCCGACACCCACCCCTCACAGATTTAGAGACATGAATAAGGTCACCCCTCAGCCTCTTCTCCTCCAAGCTAAAGAGACCCAGCTCCCTCAGCCTTTCCTCATAAGAGGAGTGTTCTACTTCATCATCTTCATTGCTGTGTGTTGGACACTCTCCAGCAGCTCTGTGTCCTTCTTGAACTGAGGAGCCCAGAACTGGACACAACACTCCAGATGTGGTCTCACCAGTGCAGAGTTCAGGGGAGAAGAGCCTCCCTCAATCTGCTAACCACCCCCCTTCTGATCCCCCCCAGGATGCTGTTGGCCCCAGATCCTTATATTGGTACCTGGCATTAAATGCATTAAATGCAGAAAGTTGTGTTTGATATTTGGCAATCTCAACATACTTAACATAGACCATCTCAGTGTAGCCTCCCGATTCATTTGGGTAGGTTTCCTTGTTAAGTTGAGATATCTGATGAGGACATGAAGATCACCCCTAAGTGGTTGGATGGATGCACCCTAAAGCGTTGGAAATATGAAGATTTCCTCACCCTCCTCCCCCAGATGAATGTGTTGTACAGACTTTTCTGACACTACAGAATCCTTTTCTTCCTATGAAGAGGTAATGAAGTGAAATTATTTGCATTGTCAGCTGCAAAAGAATTGTCTTGTGAATAAACATCTTTTCTGTTTAAAAACTACCCAAGTACCTGTCAAAATGTGGCATAACAAACGGTGCTGCTTTTCATGCTGTCAAAGATTTTTTTTAACTCTACTTCTACATACAAAGAGGAATCACAGACTGGTTTGGGTTGGAAAGGACCTTAAAGACCAACTTGTTCCAGCTCCTCCTGTCATGGGCAAGGACACTTCTGACTTGATTGAGTTGCTGAAATAAATGTTCTATGAGAACTACACCAAAATCTCTAGAAATTCTCCCTTTTTACCTTTATTTGCAGCAAAGACAGAAGAGGAGGCTGTCTAAGAAAAAAGCATTCTAAGAAAAACAGTTGTGTCTGAATCCCAGGGTTGTACATTATTTATCATGTGTAAAAGTCTATACACTTGGTTGCCACTAGAACCTATCTGGAGATGTGGATTAGACAGCAGCAGTATCTATGGCTTTATAAACTATCGGATGGTCTTCCTTGAGTTTTAGTAGCTGCAGCTGGTGTATAACTGAAGGGATCACAAATGCCTCAGTTCTCTGCCCTGTAAGCCACCAATACAGAGTAACAGCACAGAACCCCACGATGTGGTAGTCATAGAAACCACAGTTACCCATGTAAAGGTTTGAAAGGAAGTGTAAAAAAGTTTCTGTTGAGATATATCATACTTGTTACTTCAAGAAGATTTATCCTAACACATTGTTTTTCCAAAACAAGAGCATAAATATTTATGGTTTTCTATCAGAGCTCTGGGTATCTTGGTTGTTAACAGAAAAACGTAACCTGTGTGGAAGAGTTCAGAACCTGTGTGGGGAGTAAATAGGCTAATGGTAAAGAATAGAAGCAGATAAGGGTCCCTCCTGAAGAGGTTCTAGATGGGCAGGGGAAGGGATTACATTAATCCATGTCCCACTTATAGACCCCACTGGCTTTCAAAAGGCATTCTTGAGCTGAAGAGATGAAAATATTTGAAGCGTTGGATCTGTTAAGAGGCTCTTCTCAAAATGTCACAGAGCTGGTTTAGAGACAATGGATCCTCTTCCTTTCATCTGCCTCCAGGGTTTTGGTAGTTGTTGGAGTTGGAGTTTGCTAATGGCAAGAAGAAAGGCTCTAAAGTGGTGGGTTTGGGAAACAAATCATGCTTCTGCTGCTGCTGCTGCTGTGCTTGCGGCCCCTATACCTGTGCTAAGGTTCCATTTTTGCAATGGAAAACTTTTGCAAAGACCAGCCAGTAAAAATGAGAACAAAATCCAAGATGTTACACTGGCTGCTTTCCTCTGCATCACACACATCTTGACCCATAACAAAGAACCCACCCTGCAGAACTGCTTTCACCTTTCCCTTTACCCAGGGGTGGCAGAAGAACCCCATGAGGTGACTCCTTGGTCAAACTTCGTTTACAATTTCTAACTGCTCATCCTTTAAAAAAATAAAAGTGAGAGTACAAATATCTGCAACTCTTCCTTTTTTTTTTAAGCTGTCAGATTTTAAGGTGCATCAAGAGAAACTCTTCAGAGCTTGCAGTGTGCTTATTGCTCTACAGAGTGTTGCTGGCACAAGTAATTTTAATATCTAGTGATAAAAGAAGAGCTATGAGAGCTATTGCACTAGGATTTGCAGACAGCACTGCTCACTGTTAGTGCAAGTGGCTTCGGGGAAGGGGGACTGTTGGCAGTCCCCCAGGCATTTGGAGCTGGGCCTGAGTGTAAAGGCTCACCAGGCAGGCACTGAGTTACAACAGACCACTGGGCCACACACTGTTGCCTTTGTTTACAGAAAGTCGGTGGACTTTCCTCCTCAGCTAAACAGGTTGACAGCCTCAGAGATTGGCTTTGAGTTTTTGGCTTGAACAAATCAATGAACTACAAGGAAAACTACAAAAACGACAAAAGAAATGGTTTCTGAACATTACTTGAAAATCCACATAATTGAAAAAAAAATCTCTATCAAAAAGAACACCAGGAGCAAGACAAGGGACGAAGTTCCTCCTGCAATACAGAGATCTGTGCTAACCCACAAAACAGTCTGAGGGGGGTTGCTCCTTTTTGCATTCTGATACGTGCATATTCTAAATTTAAAACAAACAACTGTCTGGGAGCCACTCTTGGGCTGTTTTGGTCCCTCAGTAGAGCTGCCTAATCATTTGTAATGGAACTTAGACAAGTTATAAAGGTTGATCTGTGTCCCACACTCATGCTGGCCCCAGAGGAAGAGGAGGGCCTGAGCAGTTCCTGGATGATGTGAAGTTCCTGCTTCTGGCGTGAAGCAGATGGAATTTAATTAGTGTTCATCATCAATCTTTCTGCCTGATTACATTTATTTCACACCCGGCCAGCTCTGCCCCATGGAAAGCTAAGGAAGGGTGGGGTAGAAAAGAAAAACATGAAGTTGACTTGAATAGCTTTATTGCAAACATCAATAACCAAACAGTAATTACTTATGATGATGATTCTACTTCTTACGCAATACTAAAAATGAAGGCCACTATACAGGTGTTAACTAATCAATGATCTAATTGATGATCCAAGATCCCAAATCAAGAACTCAGTGAGTGTTCTGCTGGAGCCACACTGCAGTGGAGGGATCCTGCATACTCCCAGGGCTCTGACTCCCTTCACAGTAACTCAGTGGGCAGCATCACAAGCTTCCCCCACTACCAGCAGTCAGCACTGAGTGTGCACAGAGCCATGGATCCTTGGACAACATTTGGGTTGCAGGTTTGTGAGATGGAACAGGTTAGAAGCACCTCCTTTGGTGGTTCTCAAAGGCAAAACCACAAACAAAACCGCTCTTATCTTAATCATGCTAAACATATGCATGAGACACTTGTTTCATTAGGCAAAATCTCACTTATCTGGGAAGGTACTTAGTGCTACACTGGCATTGCTGCTCTGCTGGCCCCTGTTACAGGTTCACAAACCCAGCAGAGAGAGGATCAAACATCAGACACCCAGCCATGCCAGAAACTCACCGTGATGGGGGAAACTCCCTGGGACATAATTTCTCTGCCATTCCCTGCACAGCACTGCTCTACCTGGTACTAAGCTCTCGGGCTACCCCAGCGAGGGGGGTCAAGGATGATTGATGTGAAGAGAACTAACTTGCTGAGCTCACAGCAGATCCTGCAGCAGGTTTTCAAGGACTTTGGCCTACATCCAGCCCGATAAGCAACATTTTGCCTAGTTTTACTCAGGTACATCACTTTTGTGTTCAGATTTAGTTGTAGTCAGGGTCATGAAATGTAGAGCTGTAAAGAAGTTGCTGGTGAACTTGGTTCTCTATTGCCAAAGCCTCTGGTAGGAAAGAGGTCAGTACAGCGTGGTGTGAGCAGCCCTGCACCCTCCTGCCTCTGCCCTCTGATACTGCCATGCAGCCAGGGCAGCTCCTGGGCCAGCAGCTGGCTGAGCCAGGTACTAGGCTGATCTTTCCAGCTGCAAAACGTTGGCTGGTACAACAGATAACTCTGAATTATTCGTTTAGAGTTCAGAGTAAGAGAAGGGTCTTCATTTTTGCATGGCTGATTGACAGAGTATACAAGTTTGAGATATGCAAGAGTAAATATTCTTTTCTTTGCGATA
Source organism: Upupa epops (assembly GCA_013397515.1). Lineage (NCBI taxonomy): Eukaryota > Metazoa > Chordata > Aves > Bucerotiformes > Upupidae > Upupa > Upupa epops. The sequence continues at coordinate 75,806 of VZRI01012732.1, read as the reverse complement.
ATTAGTAATAATTCCTTACTGTGTGATACAGTCTGCTTCTGGCTACCTTGACAGGTCAACACTTCTTTGTTACCTACTGTAGGTGATCCTGCTTTGGCTGGGGGATTGGGCTAGATCTTTCAAGGTTCCTCCCAACTCCTAACTTTGTGATTCCACTGTTCTTATAGTAACATCTGAAGCATGCTTTAAATTCTTTTGAGATGGTTGATTCTGGCTTACATGGAAATGGAGAGGTTTCAGGTTTACAAAGGGTTTGTTGTGCATTCTCCCAGACGTGGTTGATTTTTTCATGTCTGTGTCAAAATAAAGCTCTGTCTGTGAAAGAATATTTTAAGTTTTCAAGTCTGAGGTCCAAATTCATAACTGGTGTTACTGCTGTAGAGGTAACCAACAATCTGACCCAGATTCTGGACTTTAGACAAATTTTATCATCCTTGAGGATTATGCAGAGTTTACTTATCAGGAGGAGAACCCAATCACCTTTCTTTGCCCCTTGACTAAGAAGTGGACTTTGCAGCCCCATTTAGCAGTGAATACCTTGTCTGGAAAATGTCTCGGTGTGATGTATAATAAATGGGACTCATTAGACCTGAATCCTAGGAAGCAGTTGTACTGTCTTGCTTCTGTGTGTAGTGGCATACATGAACAGGGTGCGTGTCACAGAGATTTGTAGATAACCAAAGCTTGAAACGGCATGGTTTATATTTTAATGATGCAAGTTGCTGCTATTGATTGATCTTGAGTCACTAAATCTAGACATTTGGCAATTGGAAAGAACAAAGTGGCTTTTAATTCTACCTTTTGCTTCTTTCCAGTGCCTATGAAGTGTGTTTTGTTATTTTAAAGTGGTCATGAAACCGAAGGGGAACCCTCTCTTAGACATCTCCAAATATCTGGAGAATTTAAAACCCAGACTGAACTTAGGGTTTACATTTGCATCTTGTTCTCTCCTTTATGTTTTATAGGGAAGTAATTGTTCCATGTGAAGTGCTTCTACCTCATACTGAGAATGACAGCATGTAGTGCCTCAATATTTGAAATGAGCCGTTTCTGTTTTTAATGTTTTGTTAAAGTTAATCTGAGACATCTGTGTTGCTGTTTAATTGCTTAGCTATGCTTGCTCCTGTACTGCGCAGTCTTGAAAAAAGATGAAGCATGGGGTAGTTATTGTCCAAACTAGAACTGGATTTCAAAATCAAACCCTTGGAGTTTAGTTCCATGTCACAGAATTAAATCAGTGATAGAGGATTTAATAAGTGATTATTATCAGATAAATTATAAGATAGATGATTAAATCAGCTAGATGCCATTCACCCAAAGAGGAAACACATACCCCAGCTGTTGATCCCACCCCACAAAACATCTGCATGATTTAGCCAGGACCATCAGATGCCTTGCAAGTGTTACAAGCAGGATGTTACCATTATTTCCAAACAGGAGGGAATAGTAAGATATCTGCGTGTAGCTGCTATGGAAAAATGTGCCTCACAGGTTCAGAGATGTAGACCTTTCAAGTGTGCTGCAAGCAGATACTTCCAGCCATAAGGTGAAGCCAGACTGTCTCCGTTGTATTTCCTTGAAAGGACCTAGCCAATCTGTAAAGGCACTTCTCTGCTGCTCATTTTGTATATGTTGCTCTATATCTGGCTAACATCTTTCCAGTTTAAATCACTGCAAAATACCCGCTAGGCAAAGCCGCGTTCTGCAGCTCTAAGACCAAAGCGTTAACACATGGTTGCTGGAGAAAGCACAGAAAGGACACACTAGAGGAAGGGAAAGAATTTTCATTAAGGGATTAATGAACACAAAGCAATAAAAGAGACTCCAAAAGGCTCACGCTTTAGGGGTTTCCATAATTATGCTCGTTACAAATGAGTTTAGTCACCCAAAGGAAGAACCAACAGGCAGATGAGGAAGTGGTCAATAAGAAACAATAACTGTCCACTGCATTACTGGGGTATCTCATACCCATCAGGATTGCTAAAGTAATGCAGTAATGAATCCTAGCCTGTGTTTCTATCAGCATGGTTTGTTCCTGAGATCTTGTTCTAATCTGGGGAAATAAAAATTGTTCTACTTAATTTTTCCCCTCTCATTTAGTGGATACAACATACATATATGACGCATATTTTAGAGGTCAAATAAATCAATAAAAATCAAAGCAAATCAGAGAGATGGTAAATGAACACTCTGATGTTATTAACTGAGTCAGAACAATACTTCCCTTATTTATCCTCTGTGCTTATTCCTCAAAAGCTTTAGTGGAATAAACAATAGAAAAAAAGAAAATGAATATGTAAAGTATCTCGGTCTCTTCCCAGATGTAATAAAATGAAAACAAATGTTCTCACTTCTACAAACTCCACCACATCAAATTAATAATGGAAAACATCACATCAAAGCACGCTCTGTGCTCAATAGCCTGTGGCACATTTGGACTCATCAATAGATGTTCAACAATATTACAAGTTGTTTAAATCTTGGTAAAGTAGTGTTATGTACTATTGTTATTGACTTTCTTTTTCTAATTATCACCCAAAGGTGACAGATGATACAACACTAATGATCAGACTGTTTAAGAGCTGAATCAGCTTAGAATCCCAACTCATTAAACCTCAGCAGGACTAAAAGATTCCTTGTACTTTCAGGCTAAAAGCTTCACCTTGCTAACAACATTTTGGTCACTTATACAGGACACATCACCAAGAGATTTATAGTATTTTCCATGAGGAATCTCTTTGGAGCTTTAAGGGTTCTAGTGCACGCGAGTTCCTAAATATTTAAAAGAACATAAAATGCATATAGCGGGCACAAGAAAGAAAACCCCTGCCAAACTGGCTGTGTTATCCCAAATGTTCCCCTAAACCTGTTAAAGCCAACAATAAAACTGGTTTTGATTTTAGTAGGAGCTGATGTCAAAAGAAGTTGCTGATCTATGACATTTTTTTGAACCCATTTCTCTTTGTCTGCTCAGAAGCAGAGCCCACAATGGTTCCTTTGTGGTGTGTTCTGGTTTACCCTAACTTCACAGATTCACAGAATGTTGGGGATTGGAAGGGACCTCAAAAGATCATCCAGTCCAATCCACCTGACAGAGCAGGATCCCCTAGATCAAGTTGCACAGGAACATGGCCAGAGAAGGAGATTCACAACTTCCCTGGGCAGCCTGCTCCAATGTTCTTTCACCCTCACTGTGAAGAAGTATGTGGAACCTCCTCTGTTCCAGCTGACACCTGCTGCTCCTTGTCCTATTAACTTTGCACCCAACTTGGTTTTTAAATTAAACTACTCAGTTTGGCAGCAAAATGTGCCATTCTTCCATCTTTCTTTTAGGAGTGTGGTAGTTTAGCCAGGTTTTCTTTCTGTTGCTTCATTGCATATAGATTGAGAATGGAATTCCCAGTGCTGCCCTTAAATATGAGAAATGATGGCCATGTCATGGAGGGGTAGAGGAGATCCAGGGTACCTGTACACCAGAGACACCAGGCTCTTCCAGAACTCCTAGATATATTTAAAAGGCCCCGAGTACAATAGTGTCTTAAATCTCCTTCTCTTCTTCTACTCTACGTTGTATTTGCCCTCTATGATTTGTGCTGCTATCGATATTGCTGGACCAAAAGCTCAGAGACTTACAAAACTTGACCCGACTTGCTCATAAACTGATCACCTGAGACAGCAACCATCAGCAAATCACTGTCACAAAGCAGGTGCTTGTTTGTAATTTAAGAAAGCTTCAGGTGGAAGGATTATGAGAAAAAATGCAAATGACAATTAGTAAAAAAATGGATGCTGAAACTGCTTGCCCAACAACTGTGAGCAGAAGGCTTGAGAATGCATGCGAGTTGTTCATTCTCTCTCTGTCTCTCTACTCTCCCCGATTTTATAGCCCCTCTGGGACCTCTGTAGACTTATGCTCATTAATTGCCTCACACAGGGCTTGGGTACCCAATGCCTCCATGACCAGCATTCAGACCATTTCAGCAATTAGACAGAAACACCACAGATCACTCCTAATTCTCTACAAAGAAGAGTTTGACTATAAACTTGCAAGGCCAAGAGTCTTAATAGAGAAGCCACAGTAAAATCACTCCGCACAACTAATGTTCTCACCAGGTTTTGTCAGGGTGTTGTACAGCTGGAGTCCAGCGTAATTTCAATCCCAAACCTTTGCATGGGGAAGTACCACCCATTCAACTACAAGGAGATTTTAGTCTTAGCTACACTGCTTTAGAAAGCATTTTACAGTACAGACGCCTGACATGAAAGTAGCTGTTATGCTTTTATTTTACAAGGTTTTAGTTAGCTTAGTCAGAATTTTATTTTGCAAGGTTTAAGTTAACTTGGTCGGAATCAACTCAGATGAAAGACGTAAGGAACCCTTACCAGAAACACAGCCTGAGAATAATGAAGATGCAAAAGTTCCAGTCACAGCAGAGTTTGTTTCCCTTTAGAAGCAGCTCTAATAGTTTGCGATCCACCGCGTTGCAAATAGTTTATGCGGTGTCTAACAGCAAGAGTGGAATCAGAGATCTCTAGAGCTAAAAGTGAAGTTTACTGAGGCTCAGCTGAGGGATGGGACGCAGTAGCTCACACTGTTTGTGACTGCACTGAGGGACAAGTGATAGTGTGCTCTGACCGGGAAGTTTGATGCTGCCTTTTGCCTGAGGATACTTGTCCAGTGCAAGTAAAAATCCTCACCTGGACAAAGGTCCATTTCCTTGGCAGTGACCAGAAGAAGCAGCACTGGCCTCTATACCTTCCCCTCAAAGCACGGAAGTTTTAGTTTAGCGAGCTCTCTCTCAGGAAGGGCTCAGATGATTCATTGCCCAGTGAGCTGTGTCACTTCTCCATGGAGTACTATAAGAATTAACATGTGAAAATCAGGTGAGTCATTCTGATTTCTGGATTTAGTCTCTCTCATTTGAGACTCATGTTCTAATTCAGGATAGTAGTTACCCAGTCTGCCAGGTCACATTCTTTAAGAACAAAGTAAACAAAACTATTAGATGTTATTGCAAGGGCAAGATTAGCAACTGAAAATTTCCCTATGAACTTCTATCTAATAATTTATGGCCGTTTTGATGTTTCCCGGCAACCAAAGAGATTAGGAAGTCCATAGTCCACCTGTGATACTCTCTTTATCCCTATCACCAACTTTTGGACCTTGCAACGTTCATTTTCACTTTGGCGAAATCCACTGTAGTGAGGACAGTCAGTGGACTGGCAGGGGTGCAGCCAGTTACAGTTCAGGGAAGATTTCCCCCCATAGCTAGGTGAAATGCATGCACTAGAGCAGCTCAGCAGTGAAGAGCAGAGCAAGTTCTTCTGCCCGACATGCACAGAGTAAAACTATGAGAATATCTCTGGAAAGTTCTTCCACATTAATTGCTTTTGTGCCATGAGCTTCCTTACCTGTACTCTGCAACTGTATCTCAACTCCACAAATGAGGCTTCTTTCTCTTTTTCACTTCTTTTTAGCACTACCCACATGCTAAATTAGTCAGACTCAATATGATGTAGACTCTGTGCAGTGGGTTTGCAGGTACAAATGACACCTGCGATAAAGGCAGAATTAAATCCACTCAGGTTCTTCCAAGCCTCAGCTCTTCAGTCCCAAAATTATGCCAGGTACGTGGTATTTGAAGCCCTCTAGCAACCAGAGCTATTTAATTTGCTGTCAAAAACACAAGGGCTAAAGCTTCTTGCCATTCATTGGGAAGTTTACCTATTGCTCTGTGAGTCCTTCAAAAAAGTCTCCCAGAGATTCCTCCACTTCTCCTTTGCTACATATCTCACCCCTGAACCTGCAAGCACCATTCTTCTTTGCTGCCTGTCAACAAGAACAATTAATGACTCTGAAGAGCTGTGTTGAATGACCCCTGTAGTCCCACCCACAGGAACTGGCTCTGAGGTAGCAGTACCAAGTAGTTTCATGGGAATCCATGGCAGAGCAATAGTCTTGCACAGAGGTCATAATATTTTGGATAAAATTGTGAATGAGTTTTTGGATCTGTGCTATAAGCCTCGGGCTACTTTTTATATTCTCTCCCAAAGCTTACTGTTTTTTACATGAAGAGGCCATATGTCATAATAAACATCAGGCTTAGGAACAGCTCACACTCTAAATGTCAGGCTACAAAGCTCCCTTTAAAGATTAAATCTCTGCCCTCTTCAAAGGGGAGGTTGAAGGGAAGGATGGAGAAATCCCAAATACAGAGAACCTTACAAATAAAGTGAAGTTTACTACTAACAAAACATATCTTGCAAAAACACACTTGGTGCTTTTCTGTTTGAGCTGCCCTCGATAAAATGTGGGTGTCATTCGAAAAGGACATCATTTCCAATGAATTCTGAAAGTGTCACACAGAGTATTGATCGATTGAGTCTTGCCGTCAGCGTGACCAGGGCTGGCAAAGAGCTATCCCTGTGATCCAATTTTCAGAGCTCACAGACACCTCCAGTCCCAGGCAAATGGCGTCAGCAAGTGGCGGGAGAGATCTGGGGGAGGGGAGCAGGAGGGAAACATGGAGGGGAGAGTTCTTGCTGCTGCTGTCTGCTTGTCTAAGCATTAAATGTTATTAGGCACAAGCACGGCTCCCCCATTGTGCAGAAAGGCTGCTGTATTCCTGGCTTTTGTACTACCAGCAATACCGAAACATTTGTAAGTCAAGAGTGGGCCCTTATCAGCCAGCTCTATGCTGATAAGATCACATTTTTTTATGATTGCATCAGTGTTGAGACAGTTTCCCGCCTCTGCCTACAAACATGTATGCAGGGCACGGAGACGGACGTTGCTAGCCCAGTACAGTTCCAGTAATGCAGAGCTGTGGGGCTGTCTCTGCCATGCTCCAGTGGGCACAGGGCTGGGGGATGCAGGCTCTGCCCATACAAAACCCAGAGCCAGCCCTGGGCTCCAGAGTAATACCTTGGACCTGCTATTTATAAGGGCTCTGGTACAACACCAATTAATCTTGTAGAAGCTGGAGAGGGAAATTATCAATACCCGTTATGAAGCTGAGTAATCTCAAAAGGAAACTGTTGTCTCAGCCTGACCGGCTCCTGGCTTCATCTGGAAAGTGTTGCTGAGGTGTGCAGCGGGGATGCCCTCATCGCTGTGCAATTAGAGATGTGCTTTGGTTATCTCTTGTTATGTGGGGAGAAACATGGGATCCTACAATGCCAAAACCTTTGCTGCACATCTAGGCACCGTGCACCAGTAAATAACGGGAGAAATAAAACCATGAGGAACAATGAGAGGAGAGCAGACAGCAAAGAGGGGTTGTGTGAGTGAGTCTGGTGTGGAAATGCAGCAAGTGAGGAAAGAAAGACCAAGTGGGATGAGTTAATTGCAACTGCCTTCTCTTAACTAACCATATGCCAACTCTTTATTACTCAATATGTGAAATATTTGCTCCTGCTGTATTGTTTACTTTGTGCTAAGTGACACAAACCCTCTTTTATTACAAGGAAATAACTTTCTTTCCTAGTAATTATTTATATATTAAAATAAACGGAGCAACTGAAATGCTTTATAGACATGCCTGGTACAAGAGCAGGTTTTAAAAAGAGAACGAATTGGTTGACAGAGCTCGAGTTTTACTGACAATATGGATAGCATTTTTTAAAGTCAACCTTTAAAACATAAAGAATTTAAACTAATCCCCACAGTTTTCACTTTTTAACTTCAGTATTTCTTAAAGTATGGGGAAACACAACTACTTCCTGATGAGATTTATTCAAATGGGATGTTGAAAGGGGTTCCACACTCTTTGGTTTCTTAACCTAGAAAGAACAACGGTGTTCTAAAAAAACTCCACAAAACCAACAAAGAAACAAACAAACCTGTACGCATGGTCTTATCAAACTGAGACGAAATGTGTCCCACTGTACTCTGGGATTCATAGCTACTCTTTAATGAATGGAAAAATTAAGGCCCCAACCTTCTAATGGGGTTGTGCAGTGGAAACCAATACAAAATTCTTTACTCCCAGTGGTACTCAATGGGCTGCTTCAAGCCTAGTTTCTAAATCCACAAATACTTCTGCTAAAGCAGAGTGAGTATAGCACAGAAAATGCAAGGCTCTGCAACCACGGATTTAAATAATTTAATGTTGAGATTTGGTATTTTTAAGTTTCTTATTCATTAAATATTTTGCTTTAAAGGGCACCTATGGCATGGAAACTACTGCAAATCATCGCAAAAGCATGGTCTGTAGTTTGCACTGTGAATTTACCAGGCATAATTAATAACAAGGACAGAAGATGCAGCGAGGGGACGTAGTAAAGCCAACTCCAGGATAAAGTGTGTTTGCACAGAAAACATAGCACCACTTCAAGCCGCAAACAAATCAATCAAAGTCAACATCTATTTCCAAGTGATTTGAAAACAGAACAAAAGTAACTAATGTAATGAATTTTTCATTACAAGTCCTCCACTCTACCACGGATGAACCAAAAAAATCTGCAAAACAATCATGCAGTGCTGGAAAGACAGAGCAAGAGAGATAGACATATAGAGAGAGTATTCTCCTTACCTTAGAAATGACTGCTACCAGCTGATCTGAACTCAGTTAAAGGGAGGCTGCAGTCCCTGTTAATTTATGCTGCCTGTGCAGGGGTGTGTGTGTCTCCTATTGGTGGTACCTGAACTTTCAGGTGCCTGCCAATTACCCTAGAAAATTCTTTATTTTTTATTTGTTTACCATAACTTCACTGAGAAGCTTAACTGCAGGGGACTAAATTTCTCGTTCTGTATATTGGTTCTCATAATGGATGCAGGGCAATTTTTTTCAGAAAGTTCTAGTAGAAACTGGCACTGTAAAAATGACCCCCAATGCATAGCAGGTCCCAGCAATGCACACAGAAGCTGCATCATGGTTCACTTCACCCAATACAGATCTTTTTGAACAAAACCTTCTCTGCTTCTCAGTATAATATCCAACTGTTCATGGGATGAGTACAGAATGAGCTCAGGTAAAATGAAGGACTCTCGAGTTCAGCTCCTGACTAAGTGCTTGTTGCTGATTGCTGATGCATCTCCTGTTGCTCCAGAGGAGTGGGTTTGGTAGCATAGTGTCTGGGCAGTTGCACCATTCACTGTAGGAGCTCAGGGAGAGTGTTCAGAAGGTACATTTTGCCAAATTAAACTTATATTCTATTGCAACATACATACTTAGGCCTCTTATTTCATTGCTGATATTCTATTTAAAAGCGAGCAGCCTGTTGGCCCTCCAGGGTGAATGAAAGCCAAAACTTCTAAATGCCATCTTACAATTTGTAGGTGCACTTCTCTGCAGTCAGACGGTTAACAGCACAGCATACGACTTCAACCTTCAGATGCACTACCAGTGTGTGAGCTTTACTTACCAGTAAAGGCACTGGACACTTTCTGTCTTTATATTTCATCTGTGCATGGTGGATGAAGACTACTGCTGTCTTGGGAAACCTGCTGGTAAATGATGGAAGCAATCTTGTACAGCACTAACTAACTTTGGGCAAAAGCTCCTGCTGCTGCATTGCACAGGCAGCAGAGTAGTGCCTTTCAATAAGCAGAGCAGTACCTAAGCAATATCATTACCTAAACAATAGCAGTACCTAAGCAATAGCAGTACCTATGCAGAGCAGTACCTAAGCAATAGCAGTGTCCAACACAAGTGCAGCAATGATGGTGGCATTGCAAGGAATCTTATTCAGTGAAAGCAAGAAGCTGGCCCCAACTCAAATGCTTTTGAGGACTACCAGAGAGTGACAGAGTCTTGTTTACAGGAGGGTAAAGGGCCCATCTATCCTCAAAGAACAGAATAAGTAGCAGTTCATGGAGACTGAAAGAAATGCGTGTCCTGGAGGGAAGGCTGTGGAAGTGGGAACGCCTGAAGCTAGATTGCTTGTCTGTCTCTGCAGGAGCCACACCACAGTGAAAATCATCTCTGCTGTTTGAAAAGTACTGACTGAAGAGCAGCCACCCTCCAGACCTGAATGGGGACTCACAGTGAGCCTGCTGCAAGTACAGATGTCCTGCCCCTTGCAAATACTTAGCCTTTAAAAGAATAGAAGGATGCCATTGATGCCAGCTTTCCCTGAGCACTTTTGGCACTGTTTCACGCCCCTGTGCGTGGCTCATTAAGGAGAGAATGAAGGTGCAATACTCTGAATAGGGATCATTGCCTACATTGTGTCAAATCCTTCATAGAAAGGAAAAAATGCAACTGTGGGGTGGAAAACCCCTGCCTGTCTTCAATCAATCCTCACTACCACCAGGCATCTAGTCAATTTTTATTCAGTCTTCTGTAGCCTTGACTTCAATGAAGTGGCACAGCAGGGCCAGCGCCAGCAGCTGCTGGGCCCTGGCTGCTGGCGCACCGGTGCCATCGAGGAGAGGCAGCACAGTCTGGGGAGAACTGCACGGAGGACACAGGAGTATTTCAATCCATGCCTCGGCCCTTAATCATAAACTCGAGGTTCAAAGCCTTGCTGGGCTGCTGGCCGCTGATCCCATCTCAAGGTGATAGTCACCTCTAGCCTTTCTGCAAACTGCAAACCTACTGTCCATCCATCTTAAAGCAGCTTGACACTGGCTTCTCTACCCATTTTACAGCCAGCGAACATTTCCTATTGATTTATTGATTTCTGTCTGCCTGTGGAAGGAGCTCAGAACAGACTCTATGTGCTCTTGCAGGCTCTTGCATAGATTTTTTTTCTCCCTTTTTCCCTTTTTATCCAAGCTGTGTTAGCAGTCTGTGGTGAAGCAGGAATTAGACCATGCGGGAGCCCAATTTGCTACTGGCAAATGTGCCAGGCTTTTCTTCCTCTCCCTACCCGGCATGCACACCTCCACACTCACTCCCTGCCTCCTGTCTCCTTTTCCTCCAGCAAAGCCAGCAGATCCCTGCCTGTTCAACTGATTCATCTTAGCTAAAAACCTCGGCTGCTTCCCCTCAGATCCTTTCCCTATCATTAACTGGTGTTTGATGTGCATGTAAACGCTGCTTCTAACTGCCAGCCCTTGGTTCCTGCTAGGTCAGAGAAATGTCTTTCCTGAGACAGTTAAGGAAAGGCACCCTTTGCCCACAGCACCCTCAGCTGTGTCAGTGCCAGCTTCCGCATGTTCTATTACACACAGATTGCATGAACCTCATGCGGGACCCAAAGGCTCCAGAGGTTTGAATCGGGGAAGGGACACTGACTGCTTTCCACCTCCTAGCTGCCAGTCCGAAAGCAGCCTAGGTCAGCGGTGATTGAAAGTTGTTCCTGGCTGATGGCAGTTCAGAGCGCTACATGAAATTAGTGCAGTTGTGAGACAGCTCCCAGCAGACAGATATCCACATCACAAAAAAGCAATCTGGCTTATCGTTCTCCACAGAGACGCAAGCAGCGAGTGAGTGAGAGGCTCTTTCTGTGAAGCGTCTGAGGTGGTGCCTCCAAGCAATGTCTCAGCTGTCACAGTGGGAAACTTCTGCTGCTGGAGGCCACACTCTTCCTCAGCTGGGGAACAATGTCCCACAGGATCACAGAATCACATAATGTTAGGGGTTGGAAGGGACCTCGAGAGATCATCTAGTCCAACCCCCCTGACAGAGCAGGATCACCTAGATTAGGTCACACAGGGATGCATCTAGGCTGGTTTTTAATGTCTCCGTAGAAGGAGACTTCATAGCCACCTGATAGCCTGTTCCAGTGCTCTGTCACACTCAACATGAAAAACATTTTCCTTATTTTCATGTGGAACCTCCTATGCTCCAGCTTATACTTATTGTCCCTTGTCCTATCATTGGACATCACTGAGAAGAGCCTATCTCTGTACTCCTGACACTCACCCTTTCCATATCTATAAACATTAACGAAGTCACTGCTCAGTCACCTCTTCTCCAAGCTGAAGAGACTCAGCTTCCTCAGCCTTTCCTCACTAGGGAACTAGCTGTTCCACTCTCTCATTCTTGCGGCTCTGTGCTGGGCTCTTTCTTTTCCTTGAACTGAGGGGCCCCGGACTGGACACAATGTTCCAGATGCAATGCATTGCCCAGGCTCCCGGGCTGGTCCCAGTGTGGACTGATGCTGACACATGGCCCTGGTTAGACTCCTTGGAAGGCGAGTTTGTGTTCATCTTCTCACTTTTCTTTACCCTCTCATACCTCAGGCTGCCAAAGCAGCAGTGACCCTCTGAGTGGCACTCAGACACAAGGGCATGGCAGGGAAAAAGGGACATCTAGCAGGTGAAGGGCTGACCTCTGTAAACACAGTCTCACTTTTTTGTGCAAAAAAATGACCGAGGTTTCACTGTAAGCATCTTTTGTGAGAAACACCATCAAGTTCTTTGATTCCTGCTTCCCAGACTCCCCTCAGAGTGCACACACTGAAGAGGAGAGGCAAAACCCAGCAGCAGTCTGCAGGGCCTGCAAACAGAACATGCAGCCTTGCTTTCCTTTCCAGAGACCCAAACACCTCAAACCCATATCTCTGCACTCACCTGTGCAGGCTCCTCCACCTCAGCACTCCTGAGGGAACACCACAGGCAAATCCCTGCTCACACAGAAGAGCAGAAGGAGGAGCCCATTGGAAATCACACCTCTCTTACCCTAATCATGTTTCCAGGCTGTGGGAGCTGACCCAGGCTCCGGGGCTGGATATTCACTGGCTCTGGACGCTGCATTTTGTTTATATTCTCTTTATCCCCCTTTTATATCTGTCCTTCATCTCAGCTTGGATTCACAGGCATTTTTTCTCACTTCCTTCCAGACTGCCCTGCTTGTGGTAAAAATGCCTTTCATGGGCCCTAACCTACCTCTGTTTGGGTAGCAGGGGATGGACTCACCCTTCCTGGCTGGCCCCAGGCAAAAGGTTACCTTCACATTTCGTCTCCTCTGAGCACCCTGCCTAGCCACTCGAGTTTAATTACTATCCCATTGCATTTGATTTCTTGACTAGAATTTATTGCACTACAGAAACTGCTATATTATCTCTAATGTTATGAGCTGGTGTAGAGCATCATGGATATATTTCAGAGAGATGGTGAGAGCTGCATGTGCTTTGATTTGGAGAAGCCGAAGAACTTAGTGGGTAGGGAGCTAGTGTTTTCTGCAGGATCACTCTGCGATACCCAGTATGAGATGATGTGGCTGTAAGGCTTGACAAACATAGATATATTTACAAATGAGATCCCATGGTTGTGTCCCCTGCTCTGTTGGTTGAAAATACATCGCTGCTGCGATACAGGGGACCTCAAAACAGAGGTGTTTCAGGCCTGAAATGGGATATTCTTCAAAGGGAAAGCTACAGGCATGGCTTAAGGCTGTGTGACCAGCAGGTATTTGGAGCTGCAGCCTGCTCTGCTTTACACTGGTTTATTTCGGACTGTGTCGATGAAAGCATGCAAATGTGCACCAACACGGAGTCATGCCTGAAGTCCACTCTGCCCCACACACAAGAGAAAATGTTTTCATGGTAGCCAGCACTGCTCCTTTAGGAAACTGAATCTGCTTGTTTTACATTGGGTCCATCCATATGTAACTACACGCATTTCAATGGGTTACTTCTGATTTACACTGCAGGCATCCTGCATTTCCCTAGACCAACAGTATTGATCTTCCCAGTACCCCTGTGAGGAAGGCTATTATTCCCATCATGTAGACAAATAAGAATTACAATTTGGAGAGTGTCTGGATCTGGTGCACACATTTGGACCTCTTTTGCCATCAATTACACTTCTTACAAGCTCCTATTTTCTCCTCCTTCTGCCCCCCTCCTCCCCACCCCAGCCACCATATGTGTGCAGGAGAATGGAGAGGAAAAACAGCACAAACCATAAGCCAGGTCTAAATGCAAGGTAAGACTCTCATAGGCTTCTTTCACTGGTTTTTCTTTTTTAAGCAAAAAAGAAATCTCTCAGATCTCTTCAATTTGCAGCAAGCTATTCCCAAGCCGCGCTGGTTTTCAGGTTGATCTGCTGCTGTTTCAAACGGCACATGGAGATGGGGTGAATATTTTTGGCCTCTCTGAGGAATGGTCTGCAGCTGCAGCAGACAGGGGAGCAGACTCAGAGCCTTGCCATCGCAAGCCCAGCAGGGTGGCAGGGCCTGTGGGGTGTTGCAGGAATCTAGGTTGTGTTGGTGTGTGTGTGCTGTGTGCGGAAAAGGAGCATGATAGCTGGGAATTAGTAAGCAGGATGTTAAAGACTGATCCAAAGCATGTTGAGTACAGCATTAAGGCTCTCCTGAATGTCCATGTTATCTTGTCTTTAATAACACAATTTATCAGTATGAGGTGGAAGAAAATCTCTCAATAGCACAATTCTTATTTCTGGATATACTCTAAGATGTCTGGATCTCCTGTTCTGTCTGTGGACCTGCCATGTACTAAATAAAAGTATCAGCACTGCTGTCAGTAATGGCTTCAGAGTTTCAACTGACCAAAACAACAGGTCCAAGAGTACCCCAGTTCCTCAGACCTGTCCATTTTCATTGGCATCACGGCATGGCTTCCTCAGTTTGTCCCTGTCAAGTAACATATTGCACCCCGTGTTGGTGTTTCATGTACTCCTGCCTCCCCTGGTGAGGGATTCCCCACTGCTTCATTCCCTCCAGTTTCCTTCTGAAAGGAAACAACAGAGCTGCATTACCCTGAGCTGCTATGAGAACTTCACAGCAAACCCTTACCCAGCAGTGGGAATACGAGAGGTGCAGTAAAGGTACCAGCATCCCTCAGCACTGGCCTGGCACTCCAGAGCAGAGTACAAGTTGACATATTGAATAAATACAATTGGCACAGCATTTATGGTTTGCATCCTTTCCAAAGGTAGCCCCTCTACCAAGTTGAGATTCATGGCACACAGCATTGCTTTAGTAAGCCCTGAAGCATGTCCTTCATCATGTTTTCACCACTGTTGCTTTCATGAGGCACCAACTTTCTTAGGATTTCTATGTGTGCAATCCAGTCCTACAAATGAGTCACTGTGCCTCACTTCTGTGTTATCAGAGTTCATGTAAAGGCAGAATTTCAGGTACTTCACCGCTGTGGTTCTTGTCAACTTCAGTGTGATTGTCTCCTGTGTTAGGGTTTTGTGACACACTCTAGTAAATGGTTCAGTTCACTTTGGCAATGCTTCAGACTGGAAGATGCAGGACAAACTTGCAGGAAAGCACTAAAAATAAGATTGCTATTGATGGTATCAGCAGATTTTAGGATTTAATGTATTTACTAGATAGGCAGAATTTTACCTTTGTTTCTTTGAAAGTAGTCCTGTGTTGGGATTAGTGGCAAGGGATGTCAGTCAGATCCTTCTGTGGCAGGAGGATTGGACTAGATGATCTTCCTAGGTCCCTTTTGATCCCTAATGATTCTATGATTCCATGAGTCTATGAATAAAGTGATCTGCTATATAGATCTTTCATCAAATAACTTCGCCTCATTCACTGAGTTACTCTATTTTACTCATTTTGCTTGGAGAAGACATTAACCTGGTTTGATTTTGATATCAATGATACATCTTCTCTTACTTTTAGTTTTTGCAGAATCACAGAATCACTCTGGTTGGAAAAGACCCCTGGGATCATCGAGTCCAACCATCTACCCTACCTTACAAGTTCAGCCCTAAACCGTATCCCTCAACTCTTCATATAAACAATCTTTAAACACATCCAGAGATGGTGACTTAACCACCTCCCCGGGAAGCCTGTTCCAGTGCTTGACCACCCTTTTTGTGAAAAAAAGTGTTCCTAATATCTAGTCTAAATGTATCCCGTTGTAACTTGAACCCATTCAGTCTTGTTCTATCACTAATTACTTGTGACAAGAGACCAGCACCAACTCTCCACAATGTCCTTTCAGATAGCTGTAGAGAGTGATGTCTTCTCTCGGCCTCCTCTTCTTCAGACTAAAGAGCCCCAGCTCTCTCAGACTTTCCTCATAAGATCTATTCTCTAGGCCCTTCACCAGCTTAGTTGCCCTCCTCTGCACCCACTCCAGCATGTTCATATCTCTCTTGTATTGAGGTGCCCAGAACTGGACACAATACTCAAGATGTGGCCTCACCAGTGCCAAATACAAGGGGATGATAACCTCCCTACCCCTGCTGGTCACAGTGTTTCTAATACAAGCCAGGATGCCATTGGCCTTCTTGGACACCTGGGCACACTGCTGGCTCATGTTAATCTTCCTATCAATTAGAACTCCCAGGTCCCTGTCCACCACACGGCTCTCTAGCCACATCTCCCCAAGTCTGTAGTGCTGCAATGGGGTTGTTGTGGCCCTAGTGCAGGACCTGTTTTCCTTATTGAAGCTCATGCCATTAGCACTGGCCCACTGCTCCCATCTATCTAAGTCTCTCTGAAGAGCCTCCCTACCCTCTGGCAGATGAACACTCCCACCTAACGTGGTGTCATCTGCAAACTTACTAATGATACACTCCAAGTCCTTATGGAGATCATCAATAAAGATGTTGAACAGAGATGGTCCCAACACCGAGCCCTGAGGCACACTGCTTGTGACAGGCTGCCAGCTGGATTGAACTCCATTAACCACCACTATTTGTGCCCAGACATTCAACCAGTGTTCTATCCAGCAGACTGTATGCTTGTCCAAGCCACGAGCATCCAGTTTATTGAGGAGAATTCCATGGGGAATTCCAAGTGTCAAAGGCTTTTCGGAAGTCTAGGAAAACAATATCCACAGCCTTTCCCTCATCCAATAGTTGGGTCATCCTGTCATAGAAGGACATCAGGTTCATCAGGCAGGACCTACCTTTAATAAACCCAATGTTGGCTGGTCCTGATCCCCTGGCTGTCCTGTGTGTGAAGTGCAATGGCACTTGAAATGATGTGTTCCATGACCTTCCCTGTACTGAGGTCAGACTGACAGGTCTATAGTTTCCTGAGTCAGTTTTGCTGATCTTTCTCCTATCGTTTTTGTTCTGCCACCTGCAATCCCTCTCTTTACTGCTCACTTACTCTCCCTGCAACCTCTTTCATCCTATTAGGTGGACAACCACAAGTGGTGATGCGGTCCAGATATTGTCTTGTTCCCAGTAATAAATGGAGTGTTCATTTGTGTAACTCTGACCTTGTGTATAATTTCAAAGATAAGTTTTGGGGAAACAAATGGCTTAGTCATTATAGAAACACTGTAAGGCTTGACAGAAAGTAATATGGCAGAAAATTATGACAGAAATAGCAGAAAGCTGCTATGAGGCTCTACAGTATCTAAATTATCTTTCTATATCCCGGAGTTGATAGTTTTACAGTTATTCTCTAAGTTTCAAAACTTGAGCTCACTTTGGTCTGACACTGCTACTGTATTTCTTGCTTTTCTGAAGGGACCCCACACAGGCCTGTAGCTCTTTAAATAGTTTTTTAAAAGGTTGTCAGAAATACGTAGTTCATAGTTTTCCTGTGTTAGTAGGAAATACCAGGTAGGCAGTAGGAGGGAAGTGGCAGAAGACAGAGGTATCAAGGACCAGGAAGGAGGCAGGTGAGGACAGATGCTCATCCTGCCTCTGATGTTAAGACACACAGTGGTCTACTTGTTCTGATCGTGGTCTCTTCTTGTGTGTTAAGGTAGTAATAGCCCCATAACAAAGTCTGACTAATGCTCTGGCTTGCTGATGGGGAGAAAGAATGGTGCTCAGAGAAAAAAGTACTGGGCAGTGCATCCTGAAGCAAAGCTAGAAGACAAATACTATCTCCAGCATCAACATTTGTCAAACACTAACAAGAAAGAAGGCACATGTCTCAAGGAAGCTTGTCTCTCCCCTGTCCTACACAGTCAGTGTCACAGACTGCAATGGTACCTGACCATCTGATCCCACTTATCACCTGTTGCTGATTCTCAAACGACTAATGACACTTTTGGGTTTTTGAGCTATGTTCCTATTGATAGGAGCTTGTTGACCACACAGGGGTAATGAGATGGTTTCTGTGCTGAAGCCATTGCATCCCTGTGTACAAATGCTTGGACATCACAGTCTGCATCTGCAGGTGCCAGCTGAGTTTTGCCCCAGCAGCACACTGGCAGTGAAGGCCATGTCCTGCCTGTCAGTGCCACCCACGGTCATGTCACCTTGTTGCATTATCCTTACATTTGCAGGTAGCTGTGACTTAACTGCTATTTATCAATCCCCTACTTTTTGTGCTGCATTAGCAGAACAACCCTGCTGCTCATGTACATTAATTGCCATAACGCTGTGA
This sequence comes from Upupa epops, assembly GCA_013397515.1. Taxonomy (NCBI): domain Eukaryota; kingdom Metazoa; phylum Chordata; class Aves; order Bucerotiformes; family Upupidae; genus Upupa; species Upupa epops. The sequence continues at coordinate 57,633 of VZRI01012732.1, read as the reverse complement.
TAGTCTTTAGCTGAATATCTCGGAATGCAACCAATTCTACTGAGGTGGCTAAAAAGGGAAGCAGTTGTCTGTGCTAGGGGTGTCATGGTGGGTTTGTGCGTAACAGGGAGTGAAGTTCTTTGATCCCAGGAGCATCCCGAAGGTCCTGTGGTTACTCTCCCAATGGCTAGAGTTGCAGTCTGTTTCTCTCCCTCTTCCTTACCTTCCTGCCTCTTTACAGGCTGCCTTCTTTTACCCAGGACTTAAGAGTAACCTGTTACTCACCACCATGAGTAATTGGACTTGTTTTACCAAGGAACACTGTGTAGCATTGTTTTAATGTTCTATGCTTTTTGCTCTCTGGTGCAACTGTTGCCTCCAAGGACACATTGGCACATCTTTGAGGTCTGATGGAGGGCTGCTCTGGCTACTTGCCTTGAAGGAGAGCGTGGTGGGCTGAGTCTTAGGTGAGAGTCACCGATACACATGGCTGGAATGGCAGATGGACTTGCCATCCCTGACAGCCTCACCCTGTCTAGGCAAGCAGTTGGTAAATGCTCACTACAATTAAATGACTTTCCTTGGCTGTACGTGAAAGGATACAAACTCACTATTTGCCTAACAGAAGATGTCTCTCCTGGCTTTCTCCCAGGGGGCAAGATGACCCCAGGACAGTGCAGGCTGAGTTGCACAGAGGAGTTGCCAGTGGTCCATAGAAATGACTGCTGAGCAAGGAAACAGCACCTTTCCTGCTGACACCAGGGCTAGCAGTGCAGGGTGGGAGGGACAGCTCCTGGAAAGCAGTAACACTTCAGCAATGGAGCAGAGCATCACTGGCATTTCCACTGCCATCTCTCACCTCTTAAACCACTTTCTGTCTGTCCTTGAAAAAGTTACACAGGGACATGTTACCAGCAGAGAATCCTTGGGAGGTGAGGGAAGATTGTGTTACGCTGGAAAGTATTAACAGTCGCATCAATCACAAGCCTGGTCAAAGCAAATAGATGTCCTGTTCACCCTTTATTCAGGCTGAATGGAAGATGCAATTAAATGGTCCTCATACAGTGAGAGCAGGAACTGCAAAAGCCATTAGCCAAAGCCTGAGCTGAAGTGTGTGGGCTGAAGCACGGTAAAGCTCAGCAGAAGGGAGGCTCAGGGGTGCCCTGGGACAAGCACAGAAAGGCAGGCAGCAGCAGCCGAGCACATGGAGAGCAGTAGGGGGATATGGAGATATGGAGCATCCCAGTGTGAGCAGAGGTTCCCCATGTCCTGGGGCTGCCAGGCAGGTTGCTCTGCAAAGCCTGACTCAAAAAATATGTCTACCTGTGAGAGGGAAACAGGTTTAGACCAAAGAAATAACCACTTAACTAATTTCACTTTTTGGGATGAGGAAATATCCAGGGGAATATTTGGGGCCAAAAGTGGCCCATTAAGCTCACCTGACTTTGGGAAAAACATTATCAGCTGTGCTAGAGGGGTGGGATTCAGCACATGTAGATACAGCACAGTGCATAAGCTACACCTGATTTAATGGCCTAAAGTGCCCTTAAGTCACTAGACAGTAATAGGCAGTTTTAGGAAAAGTTTCTTCTTTTTGTAAAGGTGTCTAAAACAGGTCAGACAAATTGGGCTGAGAACTGCCTGCCTCTCTCTGTTGACTTTCACCAGACCCTAACCAACAAACTGAGATAGAGAGAGCTACACGATATATGTCTAAAGCTAGGTAAGATAGATCCCATCCAATAAGTCTCTGTGCCTCTACCTGCAGGCAAGGAAGGGAATGTGAATAGTGATGGATGAGAGGTGCATTGAATTTCCTACAGATATTCATCCACTTTTTCTGCTAACTGGCTTTGGCTGTGTTCTCATGGTTGTGCTTGCTGTTCATGCTGTATGACAGTACAAATGCCAGTGGAAGGCAAGCTGCACGCTTGCACACACAAAACTTGTGGGAAGAAAATTGTCAATTTTGTTTCAGGCTTTTTGCACGAAAACTGATGGCCATATTTACATTCAGCCAGGCTATCTCCAGGAACTGCTCTGAACTTCTGACCTCTTTAGGCACAATGAAAGATAACAAAGATGAAGGCTGTATATTTTCTTTGACAGAATTATGAAGGCCAGGACATAAGTCATTTAAGCAGAAAGGATTGAACATACCACGGGGTGCACTGGCTGCTGCAGAAAGAAGGGTGTTCAACCTCATTCTGTCAGAGGGCTGGTGGATGCTGATGATGGAAACATAGGTGTAATCTGCATAGGAAAGGGAGCAAGTTAATTTTTTTTTTTGTGAGCTGGTGTGTGAGCCAGGGCCAAGTCACCCTCCTAATTCTTCCTGTCATTTCTGAAAGATTTATTTCCCAGTGCCTCTGCTGGAGAAATGGGCTCCGTATCCCAGGTCTCACCTTGTCCATGAATGTATCAAGAGCTGTCCCAGGGGTCAAATTCTTCTCCTGTTCACAACCCAGACAAGCCCATCATCTTTAAGGATCTCGCAGAAGCATTAATAAGAAGAAAAATACAGCCACAATCAACTTATCCGCTTTTTGCCTTTATGAGTGACCAAACTGCACTTCAATATCTTTCACATAAGTTTCTACACAGGGGAAAAACATTTTGCTACTTCTCAGTAAGATTTCAAATCCTACCAGCAACTACCACTTCAGAATAGATGCCCTTTAAACTCTTGGCAAATGCTCAACATCTCTAATTAATTTCTGCAATTAATTCTAGCAATCATGATACTTCCCTGTATATGTTGAAAGCTTTCAAGGATGTCAAAGCTGCCTACAGCATTTCAGTCATGGAAGTTCACTCTGTAAACATTACTCTATGAGATCTTCAGGAAAGTTCCTTCTGGAAAGTCAGTGAGAGAAAACCAAGACAAAGCACCTTTTGAATGTGACAATAATGACCAAATAAATTAGAGAGAAGTATATAAAAATGCTGGGTTTTGATTTTACTGCAATTATATTTCAGATTAAAATGGGTCAATAGTTAGGAATAAAGGGCCTCGAACAACACTGTTCTGTGCAGCTATGAAACAAATCGAAGTTCTGCCTTTTTAATCTAAAATTCAAAGCAAAAGGTAGTTACAGATGCAAAACCACAAGGAAATGAGAAGCAGTGGTATGTGTTTCTATGGTCCCTTCCCCAAACTGCACTATGGCCATCGTACTCTGAGGTGAGCAACCACTACAGAAAGCAAGCAGCAAAGGACATGCCTGTGTCAGTGCTGGTCAGACCCATCTCTGCTCCCATTTCTGCACAGTGGGTTTGGTTGTTGTCACCTCATTTCCACACACATTCCCACTGCCATTTGACATCACATTCTTGTAGTCTGTAGATTCCCAGTGGCATGGAGCTGCTGGCAAACTGTGGGCTCTGCCAGAAGGAACAACCTGCAGACAACTCCATCTGCAAAACCAGTATGAAAAGCAGCATTCATAAGAAATCCAGTGCCGTTCTCTGAAGAGGAATGTAGCTTTCCACACTAGCTTTCACTTTCTTTTAATCACCCTCCATATGGTTTGTAAATAGAACAACAGAGCCCACTGAGATAACACAGTAATGAGGAAAGGTTTGCTGACATTCTTTTGGGAAGAGATGTCTAAGTGCTACATAAATGTTATTGCCTGGCAAGTCATCAGCAATCCACCCCGTGCATCATGTCTTGAATCACACCAGTCACTCCAGAAGGTTCAGTTCCACTGGTCCTCTGTCATCCCCAGCAGCAGGGCTGGTATGAGGCAGCAAGGGGCCAAATGCTGCAAGGTGTGTGGGAAAGCAGCAGGAAGAAGGCATGGGGAGGAAATGCATCCTTGCCCAAGTTGTGCCTGTGTGCCAGCTCATGCCATGGTACTAGCTTGCTGCCCAGCTGAGACTCTGGGGTGGCACTTTGCAACATGGTGTTCAAAGCTGCTGAGCAAAACCTCTCCCCAAGCCTTTCCTGTATTTAAGACACTTGTCTCTATGTTACCAAGTCCTAACTGAAGTCTACTATCTCTACAGTACCTTGCAAGTGTTTTTTTCACTGGCTTCTTGCTTTGCTTCAAGGTTTCTGGTAGTCTGTGCCTTCTGTTAGGTATACTGGGTGCTGAGCTGAAAAGCAGTATGACGAGAAGGCATGTGCTGTTATTTTTTTGCTGTTGTTATTTCTTTTTTTCTCCAGAAAAATGCTTATAGTGATCATTTTTTGTTCATACATTTCAAAATATCTTCTCAATGTTAAGTATTCAATAATGGCAACAAAACCCAGTAAAGATAAGGTGCTACAGGGATACACAGTAAATCAGACAATTTAATGAATTCATAACCTTTCATTTTATTTCCTTCCTGTGAGATAATTTTAGCCAGTGTCAATGGGATTTGTAGGAAGAGAGAATGAATAGTGATGCTACCTCAACCAATAAAACAAAATCCTAATTTTCTGTCTTTTATCTTTTCCCATTCTTTTGTGCGCCTCTTTGGCCTTGTCAAAACATATCGTTCAGTTAGAGACTAAAAATATTTTCCCATCGATTGGGGTTATTGATTTTTTTTAATCTGTACTTTGGCTTAGAGAGCTCGGGTGAAGGGTGAAAGTTCACCGGCTTAGTCCGCTGTTTTATCTGGACAGCAGAAGAATGTATTGGCAGCAGATTTGATTTACCTTGTTGGTCAGCTGTAGTCACTCCGAGCTCTGCAGACAAGCAGCAAGCATATTTTCCTGTCTATTTTATTGTACACCAAACTTCTTGAAGGTCCAGCCTCTCTATTGATTTATCTCTCAATTTCCAGTGCCTTGTGTTTCCATTCTGATTAACATAAATGTATCAGAAATCAGATTCCCTCTCAAAGATACATTGATCAGTTATGAGGTTTGAAAAAAGTCTAACGTGTGATGCTATACATTTCAATCGTTCACATCATTTCTGTGTACTGATTAAAAAACAAATGGAGAGAAGAGTGGAACACAATGCTATACCTCACAGTGCTGTCATAGCTGACAGTGCTGACATGGATCTATCTGGTGTTAATACTAAACCATTTTTTCATACTAAAAATAATGGTTGTTATGAATGCGTATTTGTCTAAATCTTCACGATAGAGTTGCTGCTAATATTTTTAAATAATCTAAAAATAGCAATAAAAATTTAATTGTGAAAATGATATTTCATGACAAAATATAAATTGGAGTGCATAGTGCTAAACGATTGTCTTTCCTTGCCTGTGGGATGCACTGAATTTGGTAAGCCCTCTTCTGACAAGACTTGCTTGAATATAAGACCAGGTACAGGTAGGTAGGCAGTATGTAAAAACATACAGGGGAAAGTTCTTGTCCAAGAAAATGGTTTTTGGAAAATGTCTCTATCAAAGCTCTTGTCCAGCAATTCTATGTCATAGTGAGCCCTGTTACTTCAAACCCTGGGGAAGCCCTGTTACAGAGGCAGGGAGAAAGCAAGTAGGTGAGAAAATGTGATGGAATTATTCTTCTCTGAAGACAAAGTTTTCTGTGCTTGTGGAAAACATAAAATTACAAAATTACAACTTTCAGGCAATCCTGGCATGACGAAAATGCAAAAATGAAGCAGGGACAATTATCACTCTCTGCTGAATGAGTACTGCAAATAGGTGTAGAGATTCAAAGATAACTCTGATGATTTCTAGATTTCTTAGAAAAATCCCAATTCATTAGGTATCTAAAATACACATGAGGTAACTGACAAAGGTTACTGCAGTGTCAATTGCCTCTTGGAGCTCACTAGGTTTGGTGCATTGTCCTAACACTTCAGGAAGAAACAATCCCAGGGTTGACTTGACCACAACTACCCGAAGCTCTTTTCATAGCCTTGTGTGCCACCCACACTGCCTATCCAGATTTTCTCAGCCAGCCTGTGGATACCATCACTCAGAAGCTGTGGCCTGTCTTTTCCATGGATGACAACTTAACAAGGGGCTTTATTCTCCATTTGTGGTGTATCTCTGTCACAGACATGAAGTCAGAAGTGCTAACTTTTAAGGACTAGATGTCTTTTGCTGCATCTTCCACAGCAGCCACTCTCTTTCAGTTTGCCAGGTTTTTAGGCAGGTGAGGGACAGGGACATTTTCCTTTGCTATAGGCAATGTACATGTGCAATCTTAGAGCTAATCCATGTGGAAGCTTATTTTGCTTCACAGCCCACTTTTGGGAGGATGGAGAAGTGGGGAAGGGTATTTTCCTGTACACAGCCATTACCTTCTCAGAGGCAGTGAAGCAAAAGGATCTTTCCAAGAAGGATCTGAATGAGGAGAGCACTGTGACCTTGCAGATGACAAGAAAATGCTCATGCAGTGAGCAATGTCAGCTCCCTATCCTCTTTGTGGCTGGAAACATCCTGGAGGGCTCTCTGAGACAAAATGCATTTCCCATCATAAACCAGCTTCCTGCATTCTGGACGGTTTCTAGCTCTGGCAGCAAAAGCTCCAAATCTGTGGTGTCAGTTTAATTTTTGATTTTACTTTTGCCAACAGTGCTGTGTTCTTGACTTTGACTTTGCTCTACACTCTGGACAAATATGCTGACTGCCTTTTCCCACTCTCTGCTTTCCCTTGGGCTCACAAGAACAGGGGTGTGCCTGGATATTGTCCTGTCCCATTCCCTATGGGCTTCCCTACATGAAACAACATTTGCCAGCTGGAACAACAGACTGGGCTTCCTCCTCTGCCAGTTGCTGTTGTGACTTGCTATGTGCTTGCTCTCAGAGTGGTTGTTTTTTGGTGGGTTTTTTTTCTTCTTGCACACAAGGAGAACAGCTGGAAAAGGCTTTTTTTCTTTCCTGTGAGCCAGGGAATCATATCAATATTGCATAATCTATCTCAATTTTCCGTAAGTCTTCATTAGACAGCCATACCGGGATCCCCAGGTGACACATAATAAAGCCCCTCTCCATGACAGGAACACACCCGCTAACAAACTCTACATTTTCCTTTCTTCCGCTGCTCACCACAGAAGCAATTTCAGAAAGTAAGAGTCTGCTGAAGCCTTTGCAGGACTGGAACACACACACTGTTAAAGGAAGTACTGACAACACCAAAGGAATGTGTTACTGGGCATTTGCTGCCCCTCAAAATTCGTTTTGAAATTGCAAGTAACTTAATGCAACAGACACTACTCTGTTCCATTCTGTTAGGTGCCCCTAAATTTGAATCTCTTTGTTACCTAGCTTAGATAAGATACAGCAATGATTGTTCAAACATACTGTGTCAGAGACCTTTGTACAGGGTACTGCTACTGCAAAAGCAATCAGTACCTGCAGAAGCTATTTGCTTTGCCTAGGCAACAGTGGGAGCTGGACACCACGACTCACACCCTGACAGAGAATGCAACTGCCTGGGAACTCAGAAGATAGAGTATTCCATTATTGTACTATATGATCCTAAATACTGTCATAAACTGCTAATACACTAATGTGTTCATAGTCTATTGATTGATACTGGGACTACTATTCTGGGTCAGTCTAGCTCATTTGTAATACTGCATATAAGCAGAATTTCTTGGAGCACGCAGCATCATGTAGGAAAAGGGATTCCACAGTAACTTTGTCATCATTGCAGCATTAACATTATGGTTTCTTTTGTAGTGCCATGAAAAGAATTTTACTTACAAATCTCCACACTCTCTTCAAGCACTTGGGATGCAAAATGCCAGAAATCCGTAAAAATGCATTAAAATGATATTAAAAAAGTCACAGCCTGACAGTTTTAATTAAAAACTCATCAAGGGTGGCAGGGGGAGAGGGTGAGGGAAATTATTCATACGAAGTTGATAAACATCAAACTGAAAGCACAGTTAAAATATTTTGCATATTTTTTAAGAGAAGCAGACACAGGCTGAGGGAGACCTGGCAAGGAAGAGGCATACTGGACCCAGGTAGTGAAACAGCTTTGGCTAGAACAGGGAAGCAGGGTCAAATGCAGGCTGCATGTGGACGGGAACAAGAGGTCCTTGCTGTGGTGTGGTAGGATGCAACATGCTCTGGGTGGTCCCTTTTGGGGCCCTAATGCTCTTCTTCCAGCCCACACTGGAGCTCGTCCCTCCCACACCAGAGCCCAGTGCCACTGACTTTTGCCCTGGTCAGTGTCCCACTGGCAGTCAAGGACAGTGTAGGATGCAAGGCAGGAGAGAACAGGAGTTCCCTGTCGTTGTTCTCCATCTATCTGCTCTACCACCAAGGCAAGTCTGGGTTCAGTGGGTTTATACTGCTCCAGGACTGAGAAGTGCAAGGATTAGACTGTTTTTACCCTCACTTGGTCAGACTTTCAGGTCAGACCAGGCTCTCCCCAGGGAGCTGCACATGGAGCAGCAGGGAGCCTGCAAGCAAACCATTTGTTGTACTCTGCACAAGCTGCAAGGAGCAGAGAGAGATGCTAAGAAGTGCCCTAAGTGGAAACCCCTGCGATAGCCTTACAGCAGTGAGAGCTTGTGCTGCTGCACAGCCCAACTAGCTGAACAGGATGTAACCCCCAGAAACCACCCTTGAGCTAGAGCTTTTGAATACCTGAGCCTTTCTAAGCATGGATGCGCTACTGAGATATTAATAAATTGAACACTGACCCTTTGCAGACCTTGAGTGATTGGAAGGCAAAATCTGTTGGATTTTTTTTTAATTGCTGGGAGTTGCTTGCAGATTTCCCAACACAAACCATATTCTGAGTTACAGCTAGTCTTCAGCCTGCTCCTGATTCCCTAAGCCATTGAATGCCTCAGCCACAGGCATATTGCACATTCATACACAATGCTATAGTGAAAATAGTGTTCTTTACAGCACGAGCAAGTAAATGTGGGGGGTACTTAAGGCACAGGGCTCAGATAATACTGATACACATGCTATATTTGGAGATTGAGGCTATTTTTTACATCCTTACTGAAGTAAAATAAATACATTTCAAAGATATATTTCCAGATTGTATTTGATAAACATCACTAAGTTTTGATGGGTTTACCTGTTATTTTAGCATGTAGGATAGTTTACAGTCAGGAGCATAGAATATTGTCAAAGAGGCAATGTTTTTTTCTAGCAGGATGGGTGTGTGTAGCTGGGGTTTGCAGTGTTGCATGCTGTCAGTCAAAATTTGCTAGCAATGTCATTAAAGGTCAGAGTTGCAATATCTCTGCAATCAAAGCTGACAATGACACATTCACCAGATAGATGTAATGAAGGCACTTCTCTACCTGCAGTCTTGGGTAATAAGAGAAAAATTAAACTTTTCTTTTAAATATACTGTGCATGTGGGTTTGGATTTCCTTTACTGAAAGACGGGAATGAAATGGAAAATCAAGCAGGACCTGTCTTGTTAACTAAATGTGGCATTCCAGTGGTTTCCAGAGGTTCATAACTGTGGAACCAGACCACAGGAGGAGCAATAATGGCTAGAAATGCAGAAAAGAGGTTCAACTAACAGGGGTGAGCTATGCAGGCCAGGCAGCAAAAGACATTTGGAAAGAAGTAATATATTCTCTGATTTAATCGACTGATACAAGAACAGAGTGAATGTTTTGTTTCTTCAGTTCACTACATTTGCACTGATGCTAATGTTATAATTGGGAGCACGCTGCACTTTGGAAACAAGTTTGCAGTTTTTCCTACTAACTAAGTTTTGTTTCACCTCCTTCAGCAGATAGAGCTCTGCCGAAGGATGCACTGGATAGAGAAGGGCACTGGTGAGAGTGAAGTGCGTGGGACCACACTAGAGTCAATCTGCCATAACTCCACTGAAATGCAAGGAGTCAGTGTGTCAGGTCCTCAGCATCAGCCACAGATTCATTCCTGTTTCACATGTACATGTACTTTAGCTTCCATGAAGCTCCCAGGAGCCAAGCCTGTAGGGAGAAGTATGGGTCAAATGAAGAGTATCCCAGGCATACCATGATCAGGAATGTGCCCAAACACTCATCTTATTGGGAAGGGACAGACTCTCAGAGCAGCCATGCAGCATGGTGCAAGAACACCTGAGGTCAGAGTAAGTTCAGACTTACTAAGGTAAGGTAAGGTCTCACTGCCAGCTCTCAGATAAGCGATTTCCACAAAGGATGATTTTTTTTTTAAATGTTGGATCCAACCAATGATTTTGGGATCTAAAGGCTGCTTTGATAGCAGTGGATTACAGATGCTACTTTGGTCATTGTACATAAAGTTAATGCCAGTGCTAACATTTTACGTAACACATAACTTTTCATGCAACACGTGTCCTGCATGTGATTCCTGGGACATTTCACTGATCCAGGAGTTTGTACACTTGTCACTGGGTTCCAAGTGCTGGACTTAGAAACTTGAATGTGCAGCTGAGCTGTCTGTATTCAGACAGAAATGAGTGGCCACCTCTCACAGCGCTAGCCTCAAAGCAGCACTATCATCTTGTACTTTTCCCTTAGAATATTTTCACTAAGGCTGACCAAGGCCTTACCTAGGATTCATCAAGATTTCCTTTCAGTATTTCATCTTAGCTACTACAATCGGTGCTGTGGACACAAGAGCAAGAAGCCCAGGTCCTTGCTGTGCTGGATGGACACTTAGAACCAGCTTTCAGAAAGGCCAAAGTCAGCCACAATGGACTCACAGGGTACAGAACAACACTGCATATATGTGCACACAGCAAGGGGGTGACTGGACTCAGACACCCAGACCCTTGTGCCTGCACAGCTATGTGTGTGTTTACATTCAGTTTCTCACTGTAGGTAGATATTAAATGAGGATGAAAATATTGCTGACTATAGCAGAAGGGGTCCAGTCAAGCATCCTGAATGAAAATCTGGAATGTTTGCCTGCTTTACTGCCTGATAACACCCAGTATACAGCACTTAGGTTCAAATCCTGCTGGTCAGAAATATAACATCCGGATTTGTGATAAAAAGTTGATCATGTAGCTGTTACGTAAGGATAGGAATATTGCAATTGATTTCATAAAATTGAATTCCTGATCGAGGAAAGGAGCATCCACCAGGGAAGGAAGAAAACAGAACAAATACCTTGGAATGGCGAGTTTCACACATCCACCTTGGGAGTTTGGCTCTCACACAGAAGTTCAGAAGAGCAAAAGTGGTAACATAAATTATAGGGTAATTTATGATGAGGTGATTATATATATTTCAGACGATGTGACACAATATAACCACATTAATTAAAATTGAATTAATACAGGGCATATTGCCATCTCTTGCAATATATCAGAGAATAATTTGGAACATGACTTCTGTCCTTACAGTAAGGCTCCTAGGGCACATCCTACTTCAGAAACAGTTGTTGGCTTAAGTCTTTGTTAGTTGTATTATCATCTGCAGTTAACTTTGGAAGGACAACTATGTATTCCACAAAAAGACAGGTAGCCAGCAAATACTGCAAGTGCTATCACTAAAGGCATTTTCATTTATTTTTGTGTTCACAAGGCTCCTAGTCCTAAAACCTGGATTTTAGTTTTGCACCCAAGTCAAATACCAGGAAAAAGAGCTACTCATGGGGCACAAAAAAACCCACACTTCTTTTGTTTCAAGTAAGAACTGTCTTCTTTCCACCAGCAGAGTTGGTAGAGGCTGCAAGTACTGTTTATAACTTCCAGTACTATAAACATGGAGGAGGAAGGAGTGCTGACTTGAAAGAATGTGAGGGTCTTAAAATTAATCCCTATGGGGAACTTTCTTTTTTCTAACCCCAAGATCCTACAGTTCTCCATCTTTAGCAAAAGAGAAGGTACAGAGGAGAAAGAAGGGTACACAAAAAAGAAACCACTAAATCACCAAACTAGAATTGCACTGATGATGCTATGTGGATGAAACTGCGACTCACTTGATCTCTGGCAACAGAGAGGAACAAGGGAAAAGTAACTTATCATCAGTAAAGAAGTTCATTATAATAAGGAAAACAGCATGAACCCCTAAGCTGCTTTATCTCTCTCTAATTCACTATAAAATTCTGCTGGAACTCTTCTCTGATGGTGAGAAGTTAAGTACTCTGTGCTCCACCTGCTGCTAAGTATTCAGGATCAGGTGTGGAAATCACAGCAGTGGGAGTGCTTCTTTCTCCAGCCATGTCTGCTTCTGTAAATAACATTTCTCTTGTTGCCCTTAAACATTCTGCCAGGCTTCTGGGGAAGACAGATTCTGTTCTTAGATGAACACAGCAGTTTCTTAGGGAAATGGGAGCAGCACTCTCATGCATCTGCTGGCTCAGTTTGGCTCTCAGCCCAGGAGTGACTTTTTTCTTAGATGATTTTAGAAATTAGCTCCACTATGTGAATCTGATTTTCGTTGCAGCAAAGGCAACAATGTCCCCTAAACTAAGAAACCTAATTAAAATCCTATGTAACTGCACTAACAATCAGCACATCTTCTATTTATTTCTAAAATGAGTGTTTGCATTGCTAAATAGGATTTGCAGTGGGGCGGTGGGTAAAGAGCAGGTTCCTACTGTGCCTAGCAATGTAAAAATGTGTGTCGTAAAAGAGGGAGCTTCTCTTCCAGAATGTAAGGCTGCAGCAGGTGGATTGGCCAGTTTTTATTATGTGATCTAAGTTATCAAGGTCCTGCCTATACATAGAGGCACAGGGAGTGTTTTTTGATACTGAATTAACTGAATTGAAGCAACTTTTGTATGGGAGTATTCACACATCGGTTTAATTTGTGTTGATGAATTTACAGGCATGAACTAAATTTGCATAATCAGGCTCAGGCTGACATAGAAGGGTACAAGCACAACAGTTGCATCAGTTAGCTAAATGGATATAAATTAACCCTGAAGCCCTCTCTGGGCAGAAGGAAGGCTTGGAATTACTATACAGCTGTAGAGAAAAGCAGCAGATCAGAGCAATTGTATTTATTAGAGATTAACACAATAAGATTAAAAAGATGCATAACCAATTCAAAAGTACTCCAAAGCTACTGTGTACTGAAAATGACCTATTTAAAAAGTCAAATGCAGATTTGGGAGCTGCAGGTCAGCTCAGTAATTTTGGAGGAGCTGGAGATGGCTGTGCTTCTCCATGGCTGCTCTCTGCAGCCCCTCCTGCTCATTCCAGTGCAGAGCTGAACCCCTGCCATATTAGGTGCCCACCTAGATCAGGGGGATGCAAAGAGTGAGACCATTCTCTAACCTGGTCTTAGCGAAAAAATAACTTGTTTCAGAGGCAATAGGGCAATGGAGTTATGCTCTGGTGCATGCACAAATACTGGGACTTATACATCTAGCAGGCATCCATCCAGGCCACAGAGCTTTTGTAATAATTAAAAATCAGAATCTAGTCATAGTAATTTCCCCATTAAGACCGAAAGCACAGTATAAATTAACAGCAGGACAAGAATTGCAAGAGGAGCTGTGACAGTGGATTGTAGGGAAAGATGTCAATTACAAATAATGAAGGGGAAGTACCACAGAGATCTACAATCTCTGTATGAAGATCAACAACAGGCTTTTCAAAAGCCAAAAAATTACACCCATGACAAGGCAACATCATAGTGGGAGAGGAAAAATAGCGCCATATGGTTTATCAGGAAGGTAGGAAGCATTTTATCATCTCTCCAGCTGGGACACTGGATATTCCTTTTATTATCGTGGTTTGCAAGGCTCTGGATGGAGCTGGGCAATTGCTACAGGAAAGTAGTTTGACAACAGTTGTTCAAATTAAAAATGAAGTTTGCTTTGGCTACACTATGCTTTTTTGTCTTGTGCAAGCATCTCCTGAGTTGTTGAAAGGATATTTTCTTTCTGTAGTAATGGAAAAGAAATGTTTTTGATGATCATGTGAATACCCTTGGTTGGTGCTTCAAGATAAAAAGAATTTGTAGACCTGATTTGGAAACAGCTCCCTCCTGTTATGCTGGGTATTTTCAAAGAGCCGATCAGAGATCAAGAAGGATATTCTATGGCAGCACTGAGCAAACAATCACTGTTAACAACTTAGCAAACAAGGAATACTCAGTGTTTAGTCAAAGGGATCAACTTGTAGACTGAAGTAACTGGCACACTTGTCAAAACAGGACTGTCCAGGGGCAGCTGACAGAAAAAGAACATTACAGCAAATACACTGTAATTTGCTATGCAGATTACGCCCTCTGATTTCTAAACCCACCACTTCCATATCAAATATGTCTGATAAAGCACCTCAGAGCTGAGTAACTGAGTTTAATCTGCCAAACACACTGTAGTGCTGTGAACACTACGGATTTATTTATTTTTTAAATTCATGTACTTGAAATGTGTAGGTTGAGAATCTATGGAGTAGTCTGTTTTATCCAAGGGAAAGTCACAGATGATGCCTGTGCTCAGCACAGAGTGGCTTGAGAGTAGCCCTGAAGAGAAGGACTTGGGGGTGTTAATCGATGAAAAACTCAACATGAGTCAACAGTGTTCTCAGGTAGCCCAGAAGTCCAACTATATCCTGGGGTGCATCAAGAGGAGGAGTGTGACCAGCAGATCAAGAGAGGTGATCCTTTCCTCTGCTTTTATGGGTCCCCCACCTTGAGTACTGCGTCCAGTTCTGGTGCCCCCATCATAAGAGGGACATAGCTCTATTGGAACGAGTCCAAAGGAGGGCCACAAGGATGATCCATAGACTGGAGCACCTCTACTACAAGGACAGGCTAAAGGAGCTGTGATTGTTCAGCCCAGAGAAGAGAAGGCCTTGTGGTGACCTTATAGAAACCTTCCAATATTTGAAGTCTGGAGAGTGTCCAGTGATAGGACAAGGGGAAACAACTTTAATCTGAAGGAGAATACATTTAGATTAGAATTTAGGAAGAAATTCTTCAGTATGAGGGTGGTGAGACTCTGGAATAGGTTACCTAGAGAGGTTGTGGCTGCCCCCTCCCTGGGGAAATTCAAAGTTGGGTTGGATGAGGCTTTGAGCCACCTGGTCCAGTCAAGAGGCATCCCTGCTCATGACATGGAGGTTTAGATGATTAGATGATCTATGAGGTTCCTTTCAACCTAAGCCATTCTATGATTCTATGATTCTATGATTTTAATGGTCTCTTCCAGTGAAAGATACTCCGTGATTCTCTGTGATTCTGTAGTTGTCTCACTGATGTGTCAGTGTGGGCTGTTCACACAGATTTTACAGTGCCTCTGTTTTCAGAAGGTGCAAAACTCCTGCCTGAGGGCACTCACTTTTGTTACTCTAGATTCCCCTTAATCCAGTGTTAACCCACAACATTCCATGTGTCAATGCCCATTGTGAAGCCTTTTGGGCCTCTTTGATTATACTTGAAAAAAGCAAAAGTTAACATCGGATTACAATAAAGACCAATTTCCTGTGGGCAATTTGTCCTTAAACAACAGTGCTCAACAAACATGTTCATAGGTAAATGTTACAGCTAGGCAATGTTTCTGCATCTCGATGGACGCTGAAAAAGTGGAAGGTGTTCCACCATAATGGGAGGGCAGTACCTTCTTTCCAGCTACCCACTATACATTTCAGTTGTCATGCTGCTTCTTACTTTAACATATTTTCTGCTAGCACCTACTCATGTCTGCAATGGACTATAGCCTCCCTTTCAGGCGCCCTCCAGACAATTACTTCAGTTTATACACTGAGCATGATGTTCTGTGATGTGGAATACACCTTTGGGCTAGTTCAGGTCAGCTGTCCCTCTGTCCCATGTTCGTGCTCAGCTTATTGGGCACTCGCAGCCTCCACTGGCAGTGCAGTATGAGCAGCTGTGAAACCCTTGCCTTAGCATAAACTCTGTTCAGCACAACTACAAGCACCAATGTTATTCTCACCCTAAATCTCAAACACACCATTGTACCAGCTCCCAGAAAGAAAATCAACTTGATTCCAGATGAACCCAGGACATCATCTTGTAGAAGTGTCTGTATCATGATCGTTGTTCTCTGTTGACTGTATGACTCTGTTGGGTTTTCTCATCCCTTTGGTTGCTCATCTGCCACAATACCTTGGAAAATATTACTAGCCAGACAGTCTGGCTGAAGACACTAAGTTTATTTTGCAGTCAAACTTGCTTTTGCTGAATACTCTGGGCATTTTCTTCCATCTGAGAGAGTTCATGAGCTCTGTTCCCTAACTATTGACATTTACCTGCCCTTTTTTATCGTCCCCAGCTCTCTTTCTGTCATTCATGATTCTGATTCCAGAGTGACCTATTACCATTTGTCTTTTATTCCTTCACACTTTAGGAATGACATCTTTTATGTTGATATCTCGATTCCTCTACCTTTCACATTCCTCTAAACCTCTATTCCAATTCTTTTTGTGGAGTAGCAACTCCACAGTCAGCTCAACCTCTGCCTCCCCATACAGCCTCCTCAACAGCTAAGGGCTCATGCTTCTCTGCTCGCCCTGGCCATGTCAAACTGACCAAACACTCAGTTTGCAGTGGGCAGAGGTCAGGTGTTACATCTCTCTCTCTGGGCTGTAAGGAAAGTTTAGCCCCATGGAGATGTAACACAGGAAAATTCAGCAGAGCTGCTCAACATGGGTGAGTGCCACCCAGAGCTGCAGATTGTGGAGTGACTGGGGGGAGTACAAATTTTAAACTACAGGTGGGGCAAATGGAGGGTGAAAATGCATTAGGTAAGGTTACACATTTGCTTGGCTCAGCTAATCAATAACTAAGTAAAGAAGATTCTCTAACCATGGAGAAAACATATTTATTCACTCACAAAGGAATTGGGAGGTGCTTCAAAGGATGCTTAGTATACAAATGTCTTTGGACTTCATTCAAATGATATTCTTTGCATTAAAATACACCCTGACAATCTCAGTGTGGTAACTGATGGCAGCCCTCTCGGTGTTTAGTTAAAACAGAGCAGGTATGCCTAGGAGTAAATGAGCTGAACTGCAAGAGCATACTTCTGCATCTGGTCTCACATAGTTTTTCCTGCACAGCTCATTAACTACCTAGCACTGCAAAATGCAGGTATTCTCCATTCCCATTATGGCTTTAATTGAGAGCTTATGACATCACAGTCTTTAGGAAAAGATTTCAACAGCGTTTGCAGGACAGTGGGATATTTCTTTTTGCCCTTACAGCATGCATTTCTTTGCACTTTTCTTTTTTGTACTTTTGATACACAACTCTCCAGGGGCTTAATATCTTAATGTCCCTTTTACAGAGCAGGAGAATCAGTCAAAGACTAAGTAATCTGCCTAAGATCACAGAGGAAGGCTGTGGCAGCACCATACTGAGACCTGAGGTCTCCAGAATCCTATTACTATGTTCTAACCCCAAGACCATCCTGCCTGCCTTAAGAGCTTTACTATTACATTCGAGCATACAGAGACTCAGATGGAAACAGAACCAGAAGGCATAAACAAACTCAGCATGCCAGCAACTGCAGATATACTGAAACAACAGAAGAGGAAATACAAAAAGTAGGATCAGTTTGAGCTGAATTTGGACAGGATATTGCAGTGTAAAGCATTTAGACCTGTTTTTATACCTACTGGTTCATTAGTCAGTGGACTAAAATATTCCTGAATACATAGATGAGTGCTCTTTAATACCCACTGTTACAGGATTCTCTTTTGTGAGCATGGATTCTTTTGTGATCTATGACCATGATCTAGGCAACCCCCCCAACTTTTCCCCTTAAATAAGAGTTACATTCCCCCCTAAATATATTTCCTCTTTCCCAATGGCAAGTCTGTCCATCACCAAAGATCTGGCAAAACAGCAAAAGCAGAGGTGGCAGTCACCATCAGAGGTCACCTAGTCATGAGCAGAAATGGTTCTGGAAACACATGAACCAACTTGACATTAGTGTCATCTATAGACATGGCACAAACTAGCCACACTGTTTGGAAGGTCTGTGGCAACAAAAGAGCACAGTTCCTGTGCTTTGAGGAACTCTCCTATTCATTTGTGGACAGATTAAAAAAAACATTAAAACATAAAAATCATAAAAAAACCCATGTGAATTTTTTGCTATGTTATAGACACAGTAGTTCCACACCTTCCTGATTTCTGTTCTCAGGTTCCTGTCCAGTCTGCTGTAGGTGATCTTGCTGTGGCAGGGGGTTTGGAGTAGACAATCTTCTAATCATCCCTTCCAACTCCTACTATTCTGTGATTTTGTATCACTGCAGTCACTGAAGTAATTTTATGTCACCTGAAATCCTCACTATCAGGGGAAGCAGGAGGATGTAAAGGACTTCCCCAAGTGTAGGACAGCAGAAAGTCAGGTAAAAAACAGCTGTAGAGAAAGAGGCATAATAGGAGAGCTGAGACCCTTTGGGGAAAGCTCACAATACCTTTGCTTAAGTACCTCTGGAAAACTTCTTCCTACTCCCAAATATCCAGAATAGTAGATACAGTCCAACCAAGGCATTTCACAGTGTAATCAAGTAATGACCTCAGAATATAGTTAGTTAAGAGATGTATCCTGTACGCTTGCTATGCTATTTAGCATGGCATGAAAGCGCTGCACAACTTACTAACTGCTCATCATGATTCATTGTCTTTTGCAGCTAACTATCACAAGAGAAAGAAAAAAGATTCTCACAACAGTTGAAGCAGTCACCAGCTACTCAGTCTGGAGCTGTACTTACAGGAGCAGGGTGTCTTACAAAGGCTGTAAGCCAAGAACTATAGTCCTGGCATTCTGCACACTACAAGCATAGTTCATGCCTTAAATATTTCATAGTTGATGTTCTTGCAATTAGGGAAGTAAGGGCAATTGAGCTTCTTCAGATCACAACATGAACAGGAGTTTATTTCAGGGACTTACCTTTTTGTGTGACTGGCATTTGTTCATTTGACTGGTCTCTGGAGTTGAAGACAGGGCATGTTGAGAGGTTACTGTATGCTAAGTACAATAAAGTCTGCAGAGCCAGTAGCCAAATAGGAAAGTAAACACACTGCTCATTTCACTCAGTAACTGCTCTACTTTGAGGATTTACTGGGACAAATGGTTAAAGCCAGAAGGAGAAATCATGAAAGTCAGGAGCCTGATCTGCTTCAGCTGTATCTTATTCTGTCACATTTACCTAAAAGAGCATTTCTGACTCAAGAAAGGTGCCTCAACTTAACTTGGAACAGGGAGGGAAATAAATATTGCCTTGAACATAGGTTTGTTTCTGGGAGTGTGTGATGCTGTTCCTGTGAAAAGACCAAAGCAAAGGGTACATAGTGTCTCGGTGTTTTTTTCTACACTGTAGTTTACCACCATGCATTTCTATCAAGGTTTACCAGGGGTTTGAATTAAATCCATCCCAACAAAGACTTGATATTCAAGGCTGCCCCTCAGCAAAGAGGGGTTTTGCATTCATTAATATTGCCTTGGGAAGAAGGAAGGAACAGGAGAGCCCTGACTGTCCTTAGTCATTCATAAAGGTAATCTAATTTGTGCTCGTTTGCTACTTTTTCATTAAAGCCACTCCTGGAATGTTTCTTATTGTGATTTGTGTTTTCCCATGAGAAAAGTTTTAACAAATAGACCAAATCCAGTACAGAAGTGGCCCAACACTGCACTGCTGAAAGTGATGTGGAAATGCACTCCTGAAGAAATCTGTGATCTGATCTGCAAAACTGGGAAGGTAAACTTGGAATCAGGAAAGTCTATGTCAAACAAGCCAACCTGTAGCCCACATGTGGCTCCTATTACATTCACATACAGGTGCCTATGGTGTATCCAGTACTGACTGAGTCTAGTTGTGCTCATTTTGCAGCTGGGATGTATTAAAATCCGAGGTCAGTTTGTTCACGTGCAGAGGAAAGAGCAGTAAATCTGGCCCCTGGTCCTTTCTCATAGCTGTACAGTCAAAGACGTCATTCCAGGCAGCCAGTGCCCAAGAAGCAGGTAATGCCAAGGGTGAAACGAAGCACAGTTCTCAGAAACATGACCACTACTCCGCAGGAACTTTCTCTGTTTCCTTGACTTCAAGTATATTTGTTAGACCACAGATTAACTGCATCCATTTAGGGAAGAAATGGTCTTGAATCATTGTTTCATCCTGGGAACCACAGGTGATGTTGTACACAGGCTGTTTACATCAGGGGTTAGTGAAAATGAAACCAAACTAAGAAAACGCAGACCATTGACCAGAAGGAGGCCCGCCAACATTTCCTTCTTTAATCTCTTAACCAAACAGTCTGACACATGACAGCACAATGGTGAGGATGAGGTTTCACAGCTTGTCAAGAACACTGGGTTTTGGTTAAAAAGAAAAACTGAATATTCGGCTTATCTGATTTACATATTGCACATTAAATAAACCCTGCAAGGTACCATCCTTCAAAATGGACTTATTTTTAAAGAAATGTAGATTAATAATCCTCCTTGCTTAAAAAATGAGCTTCAATATTTGTGCGAATCGTAGAGTGAAAAAAATCAATGTGCTATCGACTGCTGGGGATGATCACATTCATTTTGCCCTTTGTGGTTGGTGAAATCCATGCTGCAATTACAGAGACAGGCTGGCAGCAAAGAGCCTCAGTTGGGCTTTCAGCTCCACATTAATCCAAAACTCACCATTTTAATGCAGATATAGATTGCCACGAGTCAATAGCTGACTACTTGAATTGTGAAGTAGCAGTTCCATGCTATATTGGCAGCACTGGCTGTTACAGTATCTTCAAGTATTTTGAAATTTCAAAGCGTTACTCCATGAAAGTGAAGAGCGTAACTGACACCACATCAGAAGGGGACTGCAGTGTTAATGCCATTATCATAAACAGGGGAATCTAGAATAAAGACATAATCCTATGAATAACCTTGAAGTAGATCAACAGTAGAGTTTTCATAGGATGTGTATGTGACTTCACTCATGTTTTAATGCCACAATGCATTGTCTCCTAAAGCATCCCAGGTGTTGAATTTTTATAATATAGTCCCCAACTCTCACTCATTTACACTGTTCCAAGCACAGGTGACTTCACCAAAGTCAGAAGGATCGCTCTGTATTTATAATCCTGGAAGTGAGGTCACGATTTGGCTTTAAGTAGCAATTTCCTTTTCAGCAATCCATCTGTGATTAAGAACTGAATTCTGCCACTGAATTTGTGTGAAGAATAGGGGAATCTGCTAAGTGGTCTGCACCCCTTTTACAGCACGCCAAGTGAAGAGTGAACTTACAGCTCTATTTTGTATACAATAACCATATTCTTGTACACATTTATGATACCGACCTCTTCCTATACATGCTCGTGAAGCAGCGAAACATACAATAACAGACCCACATGTGCATTTATGGTGCATGAAGGAAGCAATCTGAAACCTACTGAGCTCCATGGAGATCTTTCCATTGATTTTACTGAATTATGCACATGTGTCTGCAGACAACTTTACTGTGCACACAAACACCAGCCCTGTACTTGGGAGGAGCTGGCTGCTGCTGTTCTCCAGTTACGTCCTGAAGCTTGCTGTGCCATGCCAGTCAGGTTCTGCCTTCTCTGTGCTGTGGCGTGGCTGCATGTCCAAGAACCTCTTTGCAATTTGACTGTGGCTGGGTTGTTTTCTGCTTATTTCAGCTACTGCATGATGACGGCATTTAGGGGCATCCTCCTTCAGGCTTGGCATTGATTACAGTTCCCTCAGCCACACATACATCCATTTCCTGTCCTACAGGTAGGAGTGGGAGAGGAGGATGCTAGAGATGAGCAACAAACTCAACTTTGTCAGGTGCCGAGCACTGTGCACAGTCATTTTTGTTACCGGGGTAACCTGTGGACCCAGGAGGGTCTAGTAACACACATAATACTATAAATAATAGAAGAAATGCAACAGGTAATATGTAAGGAATTTGGCTGCAAATTAAGGAGTACCTAGTCAAAAGAAGCTGTTTTCCTCCGTTAATATCTGGAACACAGACTCACTTGATGTTAGTAAGCCTTCCCGTGGTTTTATACTCTTAATGGTGAGCAGCGTACACAGTTATAAGGCTTTGCAGAGGATTTATAAAAGGAATATGATTCACTCTGGTGTGGTGTTCTGTGTAGCTTTTCATAGTGCCTTAACAGTCTACCTTGAAACCACGGTGAGATTGGAGCAAGGACCTTAACTTTGCCTGCAGATAAAAACACTCCCTCTTGCTGCTGACCTCTAACTGATGGGTTCTTATAGCTCAGACTCATTAAGCTCAAAATGTGATGTAGTGTGAAAACAAAGATATTTATATCTCAGTTATAAACAGACTCACATTATGTTTGAGAACACATAACCACAACCGGGCAGATTTCTGAGTGCTTAGACAGAGAGAAGAGTGCAGTGAACTTTCAAAAGTCTTACTTTGGACTACTTGAACTAAAAATAAAGTTTCCAAAAATATTAGTTTGTCTCAACTAGAACAGGTAACATAATAGTAATTCTAGTAGTAGGAAGAGTTGGTGTATCTGTGACACACATTCCCCAGTGAGGGTGAAAGGACATGCATTTGCTGAAGACCTTCCATAGGAAGACTTCCAAGACTGCACAGACTGTTAAGGTTTTCTGAATCAGGTCCTCTCCTGGTGAAACTGCCATGATCTACAATGTAAAACACACACATCTTACAGCCACAACAATTCAACATCGATTCGAATATCAATAAGTAAATGGAAAAAGTGCTTTGAAGCAACAGGAAGAGTTTTTCATTGTGACTTTGCTACCGGAGTAGTTTTGATTAACTATGAGGAACTGGGCTTATAGTAGAGAGCATAATTATAGCCATTATGCAGAGACCATAAAATCAGACCCTGTTTTTACAGTCTGTAAAAACAAACTATAAACTCTGTCCTAAGAAGCTTGGAATCTTAAACGAAAGCACAGACAGCAGGAATA
Source organism: Upupa epops (assembly GCA_013397515.1). NCBI lineage: Eukaryota > Metazoa > Chordata > Aves > Bucerotiformes > Upupidae > Upupa > Upupa epops. The sequence goes on along the minus strand of VZRI01012732.1, from coordinate 34,926 downwards.
GGGTGTTGAATGCACAACCCAACAAGGTCTCAGCACCAAACAGTGGCTCCCTATACAGGTTTTGGGGGGAGGTGTGAGGTCAGTTGTGAAGGGGTAGGTTAAGTGGGGACAGCATGTTGAATGGAGGGAACTTGAGCTGCCTCATAAGTCACATAGGCAGAGCAGCAGTCAGTGAAGATAGCAGAAAGCACCCAAAATGAACTGAGCGCAGGGTACTATTGTTCTGGCTGGCTCCTCCCTCAGTTTTTTTCTTTTCTTTCTGAGGACTATTTTGCAGCTGCTGAGTCCAATGCAGCCGAGCTCCTTCCAAAGGAGCTTGCACTGCTCTCTGTGTCTTCCAGGAGCTTCCCAGGAAGAAGCCCCAAGAAGGTACTCATAGACCACCCATATTGATTTTCCCCTGTTTGTGTGGCTTTAGGTATTATGTTTGCAGACCATCCAGCAAGGTGAAGGCATTTAGTAAAACTTTGTGCTCCAAGAAAGTTAATTTTGAACAGTTCAGGAGAAGTAAGTCTGCCTTTAACAATCTCCACCTGGAATAAGAAAACCGTAATAAATTCTTCATGTTTACGGCGTTCACACAAGGCCCCAGACTATGGATTATCTTTTTATTACTCCTTGTTGTAAGGCAGTTTTGTTTCTTTTCTCTATTATTAGGTTTTGTTTTTTTTTTTTTTAACAAAACAGTGGCAAGAGGAGAAAATTGTTATCTTCCCTGTGGACATTTGCAGGCTTCTCAATGGAAGTTTGGTTACGGATTTGTACTCTGGGAGCATGAAAGAGTTTTGCCTTATGGAGCTGGTGTGGCCCAGATCTTGACAGAAAAACTTTTCCAATGATCTGGCAACAGCTGTTCAGCAGAATGAGGTAAATGGCTGAGAGCCTGGAGGATCTGCTTCACTGCTGGAAAAACGTGGAAGAATGAATGTGCACATGAACACAAACACATATTCCTACATAGGAGGTCCCACGTGCACTTCTTCATAGCCAAACCCCTTCTAGTTGCAAAAATTTATTCTCTCTCCAGCAGCGAGTGGAATTTTCCAGGGCTGCTTACTGTTGAAATAATGAACTTTGGCAAATCTGAATCAGCAGAGAGCAAACTCCAGATATGAGATCCTGTAGCTTAGGTGGCAGTTTTTGCCATTGCATCATTGGAGTTGAGATGTCCTTAGCCCACTCAGTACAGAGGGGTAAATCCTGCTGGACTCACAGATCATAATCCAGTTTCTCTCCTGCTTCCTCCTGTTATCACCACTTGACACTATTGTTTTGTGTTTTGCCCCTTTCTGTGTATTTATTATTGCACGACATGCAATCAACTGAGCACTTCAAAGATGGCAGAAATAAAACCAGCCAGGAAAAACAGAGTCAGTGGAGGGAAACTGCAGTAACTCTTAACCACTGCTCTAGAGCAAAAAAATAGTGAGTTGACCTAACTCACAGCTTGCCTGTTGCTGCCCAAGCAAGAAGGGGGACAAAAGGCCATCATATTATGAACTGGAAAGTCAGTTCCTCTCTATGACGTTTTGTTAGCTGAGAATCTATGTGTTGATCTTCCTATTTCTTTTTCTTATTCCAGTGATTATTGCCATTGGAGCATATGCATCAGCAAAATTAACACATCAAATGCTTAGGGAAGAAAACAACACTTGATTGCTTCAAAAGCAATTGCCTGAGGTTCTAAGTAGACCAGACTTGCAACAGGCACCAAAATTTATCATCTAACTGAAAACAAAATCCCCAAAATTAATAATCAGACTTGCTAGTTCACACCAAAAGAAGTAGCACCCTATGCAGTTACACTTTAGCCTACAAGAGTATTGGGGTATATTCTTGGCAGATACAGTGGCAGCAGACATAATGAATGATCCTCTCACTCATTCTGCTTGATCTTCCTTTAAATTTAAATGTGCTGATCCTGCCCTGCTATTCTACAAGTGTCACAACATGCCCAGGTTGAATGGTACAAGCACAGGACGGGGACTGTGTTCCTTGGCTTACAAACACATGATCATCATGCAGCTGGAAGACAATGGATGTGGTCAGAAGCTGGAAAGGTTGTGGAAAGGCTTCCTGAATGGAAGCAAAATGCTAATTAACAAAGCAAATTAATGCAGCCTTTTAATTTAAACTACAGCACAAGTAAGGCAGAAGACTAGATGGCACAAAGTGCAGAGCATTGGTCTCCGAGGTATATCCTAATCTGGCTAATGCATATGTTTTAATCTAGGTCCTTCTTACTTTTTTGTCTAGAATTAATATTTTCAGAGCTGACTGACCTGCAGTCTGTCACCAACCATCACTACATTTGAATACATGAAGTATGCTGACTATCCATACAATTCCCAGGTTACATTTGAAGTTTTATTATTCCCTTAAAAGCTCTTAATACTTCCATCCAGCACACTTGATAGGACTTCTGTCACCATTTGCCCTCAGGCATTCTCCAGGCACAGAACTGGCGGCCTGCTGGAGAACATCCCCAGTCTGGGAAGACAGAGCTTAGACTAACATATTCCTGAGTTTATGCCTCTATATTAGTCTCTGAGCAAGCATTTAGGACTACCAATACGTGTATTTACTACTACTTCTTGTTCATGCATGGTGCAATTATTTTAGGCAGCAAAGTTTGGCTGCATTTCTCTGGGTGCTGGAAAATGTAAGGCTGATTTCAAACCATTCATAAATCAGTAGTCACACACAAAGGGGAAGGCTAGGAGTCATGAATTTATGACTTATTCTTTGCTCTCAAGCAACAGGAAATGAGGCAAAAATACTTAAATTCCCTTCCAGTGTTAAATCTTGAACATGGAAATAGCTACTGCTCTCAGCCATGACATGCCTCAGTCCTGAGATCCAAAGGAAAAATGGAAACAAGCAATTGTTGGCTCACCAGGAGAAGCTGCTTCAGCACTCACCCTGGCTTCCAGACAACACAGAGACCTAGTAAAACCTGACGCTAAATGGTACAGCTCGTTCTTTTGTAATCCTGACTTGTGACTTGAACAGTGCAAGGCACAAAGTAATTCCTGGATTTGTATAAACAATGGGGATAAAGTAATTCCTGATTTTGTATAAACAATGGGAATTAAAATGGCAAGAGTATCTGTATATGCTGTCTGAACAGAGACCAACTCAATGTTCAACAAAGCATTGCTCTTCCAACAGAAGAGTGAAGTGAATGTGGACTCAAATGGCTCCCCTTGGACATTTGCATACTTTCAAGGTTTGCTGTGTCTCAACAGTTCAGAAATCTAAAGTAGAAATGTTCTTACGCACCGATCTACAAATGACCCTTAACATCTACAGAAAATTGCTAAATCTCCCACCAAAATGAAGTAGACACACTTTTCAGGACATCCCTTGCAGAAGTTAAAAATGCACTGGCCGCTGGAACAAATGCAGCACCACCACACTCGTAATCCAATTGCTACTGAGCCTCCTAATGTGATGATAAGTTGCTTCATTAGAAAAAGTTTTTTGCTTCTTAAATGAGGTGTGAGAAAAAGGGGAAGTCCAGAGATGAGCAATTATATTTCTAATGGGGAATATAAAATGAGTTAAATGCATCTGCTCTGGAGCTCAATAGGAAATAGTTTTCCCATTTCATGAACACTTTCAATACTCATTTGCAGTTCTCATTTGAATCCTACGTCAGAATGAAACAGCATCAAAGTTTTTTGAGCCAGTAAGCACCTTTTGTTTTCAAATGTTCAAACTGCCATCAGGTTTCTTTTGCACTTGGACTTACTTTTGTTATAAATGACGCTTCCAAACAACATGTAATGAAACTGGCTTTTGGGAAATGATGCCAAGTCCTGTTGGAACAATTTGTAACTCCTTTTTCAAAATTTGTTAAAAATGGAAGCATTGCTAAGCAAATTATTGCACATTTAAAAAATTCCCACAATTTGGGAAGAAAAGGTTTTGTCAAGTTATTTTCAGTCCACTTTCCCTGACATCAATATCTCAAGTCTGTGAAGCATCAGATCCTGTGAAGCTATGACAAATACTGAATGTGTAAATAAGCATCTCCATCTCTGCTTTTTCACAACAGAAACATAAATGCAACAATAGATCAACCTGACTGTAAATATCTAAATATGTCCTTTAAAAGCCAGAGGAATGTCAGATACAATTTATTTTCAGCCAGTGCAAACTGAGACATTAAGTGGCAATTCTACTTCCATTAGCTAAATCTGGCAAATATGCAACTGTTTAAAGGCATTGTCAATAGCCATTGCACAATTAAGTATTTGTACTGGTGCCTTATTAAATTACCCTTTTCAAGTAGGCATAATAAACTAGGAGTTCACTGTACAGATTTTCATGGTGAAAGTCCAGATCACTGGAAAATTTATTTAAAGAGAGTGCAATCCACCGAGTAATGAAGTAAATGTCAACTATTTTTTGGCAGATAAATCCTAGTTGTCTTAAAACTTTTTTGGCAGGTATAGCTGAAGACAACACTGGTAAGAAAAGCCTTCAGGTTAACAGTTTTGATTTATGGAGCTCCCAGGTAAACATTCAAATGCACTGTCTCCACAGTAGCAAACCTGCTTGGTGGAGCATGGAGATCGTTACCACAGGCAGTCAAAGATGGCAGAAAAGCCAGAGCTAATAACTTGGAGGCTTCTCCAAAGCATCATTGGCCTCTGCTGGTTTAATTATGTGCTTGTGCTATAGTGCCCTGAAAAGAGCTGCTGTGGCTGCTGACCTTACTGCTTGGACCTGGTTGCTCAGTGCAACCCTGCAGCCTCTCACCCATCTCAGCTGCCACGTGAGACAGAACATAATGTAAATTCTTCTTCAGCAGTAAATTACTACTCCCTGGCGGCAAGGCATGTCTTTGACGATCAGCATTTCTTAGGACTGGCCATGCTTGCTGTCTCTGGAGGTTGCTTTTGCCAGCCCTCTTCTCCTCTGATCAACTATGCAGCTGCAGGAGAGGCAATCCTTCCACTTATTTCAGAGCACTGACATGACAAAGACAGCCTCGATGAGGAACAGATGCCCCCACATCAGGCAGCTGCTTGTGACCACCTAGCTCTCTGTGGCTGTTGGGATGAAGGGTGGTGCAAAGAACAGTCCAGACTGTGTGAGCATTTTGTCCTGTCCTCTAGATGTCAATTAAGCACCTTCATTGTTCCTTTTTTTTCCCCAGTAGCTGCTCTGCACTCTATCCCACAAAACCAGCCCCGGCTTTGCCCATATGCAAATTACGCAAAAGCTCCGTCTTGCCACCTCTTATTTTTAGCATCAGTACTTGTTGCTGAAAGGCATGAAAATTCCCTGTAGCCCCTTCTCTTTAGCAAAATGGAACAGCAATGGCCACAGATGGACAAGAAGTTTCAAGTTGGAAAAGAGGTATTTTTGTTTTTCCAGACCCCTTCCAGGGCCGGTCTGCTGATTTCTTTATATTCAGTGTATGCTGGCCAGGCACGTGTCCTTCCTGGCTTGGACTGACCTCAAAGGAAGACAGGCATTGACATTCACTGACAGATTTTGGACTGTTGCAACACAAAGGCTTTGTGTTAAATGTAACATCAAGCCACTTCCGATATTTATCATTTCCGCAGATACATCACATGCTTTTTACTTTCTCACTGAAAGTAAAGGGATTTTCCTTATAGCTTTATTGCATGATAAGTTTCAGTCTGATGCTTTAAAGAATGGCAAAGTTGCAATGTCCAAACGGCTATACACAGGGCTGCTGATTTGTTCTTTTAAATCATAGCTTAGCATGTTTCGTCAGTTTGTTTTATATCAAGCATTTATTTAAGTGGTTTTCACTGTATTGACATTTTATAATGCCCTCCTAATATTCTTATTATTGATTTTAATACTGCAATGGTATTATTCATGGTGACACCTATTGGAAAGCAAGCTTCAATTATATCAATAGAGGCTATTATTATAACATTGATAACATTAATATTTGATAGTGGCATAAAATGTGATGCATTGGCAATTAACTCATTAATGTAGATATCATTAACCAAAAATGTCAGAGTTGTTTTAATGATTTTTCCATTGCTTTCTTTTTACAAATTCTCTAATCACTGGCTCAGGTTTCTATTTTCAAATGTGCATGAGACACAAAAGTTTTCCCTTTTCAATAAGAAAAGATGGACTTTCATAGCTTGGAGGGTACTGGGAGTCTTGAATCAACAGCATCAGCGCCAGATACAGTACATGAAACTCTAGTGCAGAATATTCAAAAATAAAAGATTGACCAAAACATAACTGTGCCTCTTTGCTTGTTGCTTAGCAACCAGAATTGATCTAGCAAAAAAGTCACCTGACTGAGGAATTGCTGGTGGCAATATTACTCCATCATTTTTCTTTTTCACACTAAACTGATGAAGGTTCTATCAGAAACAGCTATTAATTGTTTCTTTCTTTTATCTTCAACTCCTTAATTATACAGTACAAAGGTTTCTTTTGCTGTAACTCTGAGTACGATGTGAAGCCTAACAAATTAACAGCCTTATTCAAATAGATGTAAAAGATGTAAAAGAATGAATACTGCGAGCTGCACCTCGCTGTCAACTCTGCCATCCCAAAATAACAAGCACGGGGAACTGTTCGTACAGCAGCACAATAACTATTTTTACCGCACCTGCACTGATGGGTAATTTGCAAAAATCTTTTAAAACCCACAGACTAAGAATACTTGTTGTTTTGATGACTCAGTTGGAATTCACCACCACATTTGTCTTGCTTTCATCATTTCTAAGCATTAGCATTTTCATCTGTTGACTGAAAGCACTTCTGGTCCTCTATAACATATATATAAAACACTTTTGATCTTTTAAAATCCTCCTGTCAACCTGGAATCACACAGCCTCTTACATTACCTTGTTCTTGTCCTTAATGGTGACCTGCAGTGAACTCTGCACTCCCTACTTTCAGATGTTCAACATCCTTCCTTTGTTAAAAGCTGCTGATCAAAAAGGAACATTGTGTTTGCAGTGTTTCCCTCTATAGCCCCTCACAATCATTTACAGGAATTACACTAAAACACAGGGTACGGACAGCGGCAATTTCATTTAACCACATACTGTATTTTTGTTTTGCCCTCAACAGTACTTAATTCCTTAAGTAAATAAGAAAAAGGAGCACATCTCTGTGCTCAGACGCTTGGCCCATCATGAGCAGTCAAATGCAGTGTGGAGTCCAGGGGTGGCAAAACATTAATCTGCAAACACCAGAATTACCTTTCTACCTTTTTTTTTGGCTTTGAAATGATCTTTCTATACAAGCTCAGATGACATTTGTCCCTTTCAGAAATGAAGAAATGTTACCTAAATGGAGCATATATCTAGTTTCACTTCTCCTCTGTATCATATTCAGATCTGGTAGATGATTTGATGGTTTGATGCTGTTTCCCATAATGCCTCCACAGCTTTTGCTGTAAAAGCCTACAAGGACACAGCATCAGAGAGTCTTTAGTGGCTAATACCCGACCCCTTTCTCTCACATTACAGCTCCAAGTGACCATTTTCATGCCAAAGGTCACCAACATCCACATCCCCATGGAACCAATGTGCATCAACCTCCTAACCTTTGCCACCGAGAGATGATAGCTATTTGGGCTGCAATCCCTTCATTACAGATGGTCCATATTTTATATTTAGTGTGGGAGGTCAAATTTAGGAAAGCAATTTCTCTTAAAGCTAAGAGTTCCAATAATCCCAAGATCTTCTATTGGCTTATGGGTGAGTGGACAATAATGGGTTTATGAGCAGCTCTAGGTTTTTTTCTCTTGACTGGGGAGGGAATTCCGTCAATCTAAATTTTTAGGATTGGGTGGCTACCGTTGTTTATTATTCAATGAGCTCTTATTAGATTGTGTCTAAGCACACTACAGCAGGCAGGGAGCATCCTTATAGGCAGCCTCGCAGGGCGGATCAATATCTCAGGGCATTTACAATCTTCTTGAAACAGATCAAACAACGCTATTTTTTAATTCTGTTTTTAAAGCTTTTACGTGGTCATGCAGTTTTGTGAGTGACAAAAGCATCCAGCCATTATCACCATTAATCACTGCGGTGAATGTACTGTTAAAGCAGCTTAAGACTTAACAGAGTCCACCTTTGGGGGAAAGAACCTGAGATTTCACTGCAGATCAGAAAAGGATTGAGTGAAGTCTGAAACCAAAATTCAAAAAGATCAATATCCAAAGTATTGGTTAAAAAAGTATCTGTTCTGTGTAAATCTACAGTTTGTGTCTGGTTTGACTTTCATTTTGCATCCAATTTGTAGAACAGAGTAAGTATTATAGATATGTCAATGCTGCAAATATTTATGCACATCCTTAAATCCCAGTCAGCAAAGCGTTTGTGGACATTGTGGTAGTCAGCCCTGCTCAGGACAGCATCCAGGCATGTGCTTTAGTTGCTGGGAAAGGACAGTCACACACAGTGCCTGAAGTGCAAGGTAAGGGTTTATAACCCATAACACTGTTGAACGATTCTTGTTCTTGAAAGCCAGCACAGTCTATGGCTAAAAGTCTCTTAGTTCTGCAAATCTACGTCAAGACAGAAACCCACTTTCAAAGCTGCCTGTGAATGAACAATGCAACTACAATTTGCCTTGTTCTGTATGATCATGCCCTCTGCTAGCCACAAATATTCACAGTGATATTACGGAAACCTGAATTAGTCACAGATAGCACCGTCCAAAGGTCCCTGTTAACAAACCGAACTCGGTGCTGTCAGGGAGCAAAAGCAACATTGGGAAGAACCAGTAACAAGCCCTTTCAGTGGCTTCCAGCTGCTCTGCAAAGCATCCATGGCTTAAATCCATATCCTTTGCATGGTTTACACCAGTAAAGGTTCAGTTTTCTCCTTTAATAACAGACTCACAGCTTATAACAGTTGATGCCTAGGTAGACACTACAAGCAACAAATATTATTTGTGATGAACACCCTGAGTCCAAGTAAGAAACCCAACTGTTTTCTCCAATGCTTATTTGCATCTCCATCAATTTTTACGACTTGCTGAGGCCTACACGTAAGATTGCAAACCAGCAGGACTGATGCACTGTAGAGCTGGCAACTGCTGTCTGCTGACCAGGTGCCTCCTGCCACAGGGTGCCCATCACCCCCTCTTACCTTGCACTGCAGAAGGTGCAGCATTGCATGTGCAAGGGGTTTGGTGAGAAGAGCCAAACGTTTTACACATATTCAAAATGTCAAAAGACGCAGCATTTGCTCTAGTGAAGTTTTTAAATAGCACCTTTCCTCCAGTGCCAGGCACCTGGGCAGCGGGGAGTATCTGCAGACTCACCAGGCCCCTCTGTGGGTTAGAGAGGGGGCAAATGGGAAGCATATGCTAAACACCTTCTTAAGGCCATCTTGATCCATTAAAGGAAAAGTTGCGAGGAGCTTGGGCCACATGTTTGCCTTGAGAGTGCCTGGAAACATCTGTGGGTTCAAACTGGATATTTGGAGAGCATAGTGTGGGACTGGTGGTGATAAAGGTGATTCTGGAAATAGCACCCGGCTGATCTGACCCTTGATGTAATCACACCCTGATCAATAACGTTATGAGGATTTTTAAAAAGTGAGACTGTGCAGCTCCACACCGCATTTCTGGAGTGGTGCAAAGAGAGGCAGTTCCTTTGGTCTTTTTAAAAACACCTTCCATTACCCTTTTTCCCCTGAAAAGTCTGTGCCTGCACAAAGCAGTCACTGTGTAAATGAAAGTCAAACTCATAGGGTGACTCTGAAGGGAGCAGAATTGCCTTGTGAGTTTTAGCTGCTCCCCGATGTTTTTCTCCTCTTTTATTAGGTTTAACTATTAGAATGTTGGCAATATCTGCATATGAACAGTTCCATAATGTAAAGTAAACATAATTCACCAAATCTCTATTGATTTTGCCTTCAATTTTCTGTTATCCAAAATATATAAAGGCGTTTGTCTCTGTCTCAGAACCCCACAGATAACCACCACGGGAAAGCCAGCATCAAGCTTAATGGAAAGGCAGTTATCCAGGTTTTAGGGATCCAAATCCTATTTTAGATTCCAGCAGCTATTAAGATGAGGCTACTTTGCTCATGAGTATGCTGAGGTCCTGGACACACCTATGGCTTTGCAGCAAGCGCACTGGCTGTGTGGCACAGAAGTAGCCTGAGCAGCACAACAAGCTGCAGACAGGATCTCTTCATTCTCTTGAACCGTGTCACTTCTGATGCTAATGGTGGCAGCGCCTGACTCACTGTCACCATGACTGCTGAACTAATATTCGTTTCTGTAGTATCTGTGCTATGCACTCCTTGGAAGAGAGCCTGTTGCTGGGCTTAATACTGCGCAGGACCTCACTCCATGATGTTCCAGTCCCTGCTGGGGTCTCTCAGCTGCTGTCACAACCTACCTTTTCTGATACACCAGGGCGATTCTTTTTTGTTTAGGTCTGCAATTCAGTGAACAATCTCTATGAAAGCCATACTGTGAAACTAATCCCAGGCCCACTTCTACTACAGTGCCTATACCATACCCTATCATAGCCCAAAGCGATTAGGATCAGAGCGGTGCCCTGCAAAGGTATGATGGGTGTGGAGAGAACCAATTTGCTTATACGATTGTGTTTTGCCACAGAGTAAATTAAGTTACGGGGTATTCATCAAAATTGAATTACCACAATGTGAGCTAACAATGTCCCAAAGACATTGTGACATGAGCACAAAGCAGTCCATGTCAGCCACGAGGAATCGCTGTCGTCTCGCAAGCTACAGCTGAATTACTTGCCAAAACAATTAGACAAAAGCAATCCCCAGAAGACTGGAAGTTGCCAAGCAGGGGAACACAGTGACAAGGCTAAAACTGTGCTTAGTTCTTACTTAGAGGAGCCAGGAGAAAAGAGAAACCTCCAGGAAGGAGGGCTGGAATTGTGGTGGGATAGGCAAGGCCTCTGTCCGGAAACACTTTTGGCAAGGAAGAGTTCTGAGTTGACCGTTTCCTCCTTTCCTTTTAAAAATTACTCCTTCAGTTAAAGCAAGAAACTCCCTCTCATTCAGCATATTTATTTGCATTATATGGAGAAGAAAGCGAGGAAATCATACGGCTTGAGTACAGGAAAACTTAGGAGGGTAAGTAGTGTCTGGGCAAGATTTTGGCCCTTATTTTCAATTAACTCTTGCTGTGAAATAGAGAATTCTGGAAAAGGTATAAAAACGTACAAGTGGCGAGAACACCTTCTAATTAATCTCAAGTTTGTTCCTATAGGGAAGTTTGTTTTGCTAATAACATGAGAGAAAATTGAGTTACTAAAAAATCTGTTTCAACGGTATTTAACTAAAAAAGGACTTTAAAGTGTGAAGTAAGAGCACTGGAACTGTTCTGTTGGAATAACAGTCTGATGTTTGTTATGGCATTTCTATTACATAATTATATATAACGTATATCACATGACTATAGCACGTGTGCTTTTATTATGTTATCTTTTTTATTCTTTTTAAAAATAAAGCTAAATCACCCTGCTTTTTTAAGGAAACAGAAAATGCAATGACTTTGCAAAAGCACAGCGCCTCACCATGCTTTCAAGGGAATGGAAAATGTTTGTCCGAAGTTATATCTTTTAAAAACACAAGATGATTTCGTAATTTACCCTCTGATCATCATAATATTTCTATCTGCAACATGGACCTTATTGAAGATGTTGTAAACTCATCCCTCATTATATAGTCTAACCTGCTCCAGCTTGGAGAAGGGCAAACCATTGAACATCAAACCCCTCTTGAGCTGAGTGTTCTGACCATACACCAGACAGTGCCCAGACACCACAGGACCTGGTCAGCCCTTTCCAGAGCTGCACTGCTTTGGGTTGAAAGCCACCACACAGCTGTACCGTGGCTTCCTGAATCACTGTAAATGACACAGTGTTTTCATAAGGCTCTTCACTATGGCAAATCCCCCGTCAGAAAAAATCATTTAGAAAGCTGCTTTATTAGGGCTGGGCAGGACAGATTAGGTTTTTAAAGGATGAGCATGCATCATTTCACTGGCAGGCAGGACATCAGTGCTAGAACTGAAAAAGAAATTCAAACGTGTATCTACCTCAGTCCAAAATTTACATCGGCAAGGCTGCAGGGTCCAGGGAGGGAGCAGAGGCTGCAGACATGTGTCTTTCTGCAAGAACGCCTTTAGGTAGGCTCAGGAGTAACTCAGCCTCCAGCTCCCAGCAGCACTTCACCGGGGCTGGCAGAGATGGCGCCCCTGCAGAGCTCACAGCCAGTGCCCACTGCCTGCCTGCTCTGGGGGAGGCTGGGCCAGGCTCTGCACCGCAGCCTGGGGCCATTCGCCTACTACTAGGGCTCCTGGCTTCCCCTGCAGATGCTTTCTGGTTGAAAGACCCAAGCGTGCTGTGGAGAAGGGGCAGCAGCAGAGCTGGCAGAGTGGCTGGGGGCCCTTGCAAACACCTCTGGGTCACTGAACCTGGCAGAGCTGCGTCAGACGAGTGTCTGTGACCCTGAAACACAAATTCGTTATCGGTACCACGCTGGCTTCACTGCGGGCCCAGTGGGAGTGCTGGGAGCCGTTATGTGCTTTGCCAAGGGCTCCCTCAGGGGATTGGTTAGGTTGGGTTGGTTTTACGTTTGGGTGGAGGGCACAGGGTTGCTGCTTTGCTCTGGTGGGCAGGGGCTCACGCTGTGCAGTGTGTATTGCTGGATGCCACACTGGTGCATCAAAAGATGTTGACCATGCATATTTACATACATTTATTTTTAGAATAAATATACTCACAAGCCTCCTCAATCTAAATATGCCAGAGACAACTAAAAGATCTTGAATCAAATATTAATGTTGGAGATTTCTCCAGCCATTTCATAATGCTTCCAGCTATCTTTATTACACCATGTGTAATGCACTACTTTATTTTAGTCCTGAGCTACCAGGAGTATCATCTTTTTGATGGTCTCAAACCGGCTTAATAAAACCGGTCCTCCTTTGAGTGCCCAGGAGCAAGTGCTTAAGGCAGAGATGTGCTAGTCAGCACCTGCAGGCTTGGGCAGTCATGATCAGGATAGTGCTGGCTGAGGCACTAGATAAGGAGTAGTTACTTGCTGAAGGTCTGTTACTCCAGCACTGGTATGTTCCTGTGCGACTTGGTCTAAGTGATCATTCTGTGTCAGGAGGATTGGACTGGATGATCTTTCAAGGTCCCTTCCGATCCCTAATGATTCTATGCTAAGTTCCCTGTAGCATGCCTTATCCTGAGGCTGTTGAGAGGGACTGTGCACCTTTCCCAGTGTATCTCAGGTGTGACACTTTACATTGGTATGCATCATATCTGGCAGGCGTTTTGCCTTAGATGTTTTTTGTTCTTTTTCCCCTACCGCAGTTTCCCCCACTATTAAATGTGCCAAGTAGTTACTTCTTTGCTTCATACTGTCCATTTCCCTAGATTTCTCATGGAAAGGTCTCAGATTCATGCTTTCTAAATAAAAGAGGATGTGATATTACACTTAGCAGCAGCAACCACAAGAGAAAATGAATCAGTTTATAAAGAATCCCTTGCAATTCCCTTGCAAATATGAGATTCGCAACATCACTATGGGAACAAAACCAAGTCACTGGGCTTTCTAAATTTAATGAGGTTCAAATGTCCAAGGGCACCAGCTTTCAGGGGAAGAAGCAATGTCACAGCACGCAGAGAAAAGTATAGTGTTTCTTAAGCAAAGGAAAGAAAATATCTTGAAAGAGGTTTACCCGTTGAAGCGAAGCAGGTGAGGATATTGGTAAGGACTGAAAGGCAAGCAGCTGTCAATGTTCAAAGAGGATTAGATTCCTCCACGGATCGTGACTTTTAAGTTCAATCACTGCAATATTATTTATGACAGTTATAGGCCTATATGGCAATATCTCAAGAAAGAGAGTGATTCATCAATTCCAACAGTGCCTCTTCCAGAGACAGAGCTGCAATGCAGCACATCACAATATTAGGTAGGAAGCAAGAGATCTCCAAAACAGGAAATGGTGCAGTGTCTCTGATCAGCCGAAAGATTCTTACCTCCAGTGAGTTTTGGAGAAGGGCAGCTACTGAGAACAGTTTCGTTTGCCAGAAATTCCTTTTGCTGAAGATGGCATGCTCTGGTGGATTACTAGGACTGGAGCCACAAATACATGCTGTTGCAATGCTTTCCCGGCAGAGCTTCCCACCCAGCTCAGCTCTGGGGTCAGCAAATGCACCTGGCCATCCTGTGGCCATCAGGTGCCTCAAAACTAACCAACTTCACTTCATACCTAGTATTTGCAGCTATGCCAGCTGCTTCAATGGTAGTATGCAAATACCAGCCCAAGCTATGGCTTTTCTCTTAGAAGAAACAGCTGGGCAATATTGCTTCCTCCAGCAAACACCCTGACTCTTGTGCTGTGCTTGTCCATGCCTTTCCCAGCTGTGGCATGATTCTTGTGAATGCAAGTGGGACTTGCCTTAATGAGCTTTAGGACTGAGTCAGAGAGACATTCAGTGCATTACTCACACATCAAGTAGTGTTCCTGAAATGCAAGACACTGGTAAGACACAGCTCTACATACAGCACTTGTTTATTCTTTGTTAAGTCCATGTCTGCAAGTCTGTAGGAAAAGGAAGTCTGCAGTCATTGTTCTTGTGCTGTGCGATTTCTCCTGCAAATACAGTTGTTTTCTCTGCTTGATATATATTACACCAACAATGTAAGCAAACACTCCTTGTTTTAGCAATACACCTGCCTTCTGACAGGCAACAGCAGATGGTCAGGCCTCTGCAGGCAATTTGTCTGTGAAGAAGATGCAGTGTCACATTTGCAGTATATACTACAGGGCATTTTGTGTTATCTATGCATATTCATGTTAATTCCAGAACAGAGGTGCTCTAACAATTCTAGCAATTCTCCCTAACAGTCACTCTCCCAGTTCCCAGTGATAAATCATGTGGAAGGCACCAACCCAGAATAAAGAGCAAGTTCTCCTGCACTTGCAGAGCCCTTTCCACTTACATCGACTGCTCTTAAGCATAAACTGATAATGTGTCTCCCCCAAACTGGCCATTTGCTCACATGTAAAGAAAAAAGCCCGTGTAATAGTGACACCTGGTGACACCTATTGTTTTGCTTACACACCCTTCCCCCCCATTCCTTTTTCCAAATATACTCAGTTTCACTGAAAATTTCTAACCTGTGGTGAGTGATCAGGGGTGGAACTGTACAACTGAGCATTCCCGTACAGTGAATTCGGATGAGTGTCTTGGTCACTGATTTTGTCTCTCTTTTGAAAGGTGCTCAGCTTCATTAAATGGTTTGTGCACTGCACTGTCATGTTCGAGGAGATGGACCAGGGACCACATGGCCCACCCGGAAAAGAAATCTGTGGCTAGACACTAATGAAAAATGAATTCTGCTGCCATCAGTAGAGGCTTCTTTGTGTAGCCCGCATTCCCTGAGCTAGGGACTTCATGCTCTTGGAAGGGATCCTGCAAACTGAATGGTTAGAATACAGAAAGGTGTTCTTTTGGTTTTAAAAACCCAAACACTAAAGCTTCCGAGGTTTCTTACAGAGTTTCTCTGCCAGTTTATCGTTAAAGTAACCTCACTTCTATTAAGATGAAAAGAATTCTACTTGTGTCAGAAGGATACTAATAAGAACCTATACCACTTTCTCAAAGCATTTGCTGGGAAGTGCAAGGATTGTCACCAAATACTCTGATGTCCTGGTTCTGTAAGTTATTTGTTGCTTCTATTAGTAAATTATCTGACCACAGTGGTGGAAATCACTGCTTCTATTCTTTGGTAACTCTAAGAGGTGTGATTTAATTCATGGAGTGTGTAGCGTCCTATTGGAAAATCCTGTAAAAAATAGGTGGTGAAAAATAAGCTTCTTTCTGATTCAAAGGGAGGTGTGGTGTAAGGGGAATTAGCTTATTCCCTTTATTTAGATATGTTCAGAAAAGAGCATGTGGAGGTGAGCAAAATGCCGGTGCAGATACAATAATATAAACCACATTTCCAAGCTTTGACCACTTAACTCTTTCCCAAGGGATGTTTTTACTGGTATTTTGTTGAACTCTCAGGCATTACGCTTCCTGTTATAAACTAGTTAAAGAGAAAATTACAGTATGGTTTTGGGAAAGGAGAAAATAAATAATGAAATGCGTTTCAGCAGAAAGGAAAAGGAGAGAACAGCAAGAGCAAAAAGATCTCCCTCTTTTCTTAATTACATCACAGTTTTTGGGTTTTTCTGTAATTCCTGTATTTCCTTGCTCTTGCACCAACTGGGCATTTCAGGAATAATAAGACTAGCAAATGTGTCACACTGTGCACACTTCAGTCTCTAAGGAAAGTACTTGTGCCCTCTCAGCACGTTTTCCTGCATAGCCTACCTCAGTCACACGAGTCCCTTCTTGTGTGCTCAGCGAACAAAGTGTGGGCTCTCAGAACTCAGGGGTCACGACAAAGATGTACCTGGACATGGACTTTTTGCTGAAGCATAACAGAGAGCTCACTCTGAATGCCTGTTGCCAAGAAGGGCTGAACCCAGGTCATTAATGATAATTAATCATTAATTAAACCGGGCATGATACACTGGAAATAGTATGTTCACTACTACATTCTCTGGGAATGCTCCTCCTTTACCTTAAACTGCCTCACACAGTGCTTGTGCTTCTCGTGTGGATGACATATCACTTACACATGATCCCAGCCACTCAAGTAAAGTTGTGGAAGCAACAATCCTTTTGTTGATTGAATTTTCACTTAATTTAATTTCACTGTAAATCACAGATGGTGTTACCCAGAAGCTAGAGGCTAAAAATGGGTGCCTCACACCCTTATTTATGAATAACTCTATGAAGTTATAAGAAGCACCAAAAGGAAACGGAAGTGAAAACTTTACTGCAAACAACATGTTTACTCCGCACTCAGTGATATTGAAATTTTTTCCTTACATTAAAATTTAAACACAGTCTTGGTAAAACAGATAACTCTGTAATAGGATGCACAGACCTTTGTTTTTTCATGAATGAGACTGGAAATGGATATAAGGACCACAATCCTGCTAAAATACAGGTAGGTGAGAATGGCTCCAAAATTAGGAGTTTGCTTACATGATAAAGAATAGAAACAATAAAACAGTCTCACCCAGTGCAGGCCAGTAAGAGCACAGAGAGTTGGGTCAGTAGCAAAGATTGATTTCAAGACAGATGACTCCAGTGTGTGAACTTGTACTTCCATTCCTCTCTAGATGTTGTCCCTCTTGGGGAAGGGAGAACAAAACCGGTGCCACATTGGGGAAGTGCTCCCCAAATCAAAACAGCAGCTCAGAAAGGACTGACCAGTGTCCCAGGCACATGCACACTATAGGATGTTTTGCCACCCCACAGCCCAGGTAATGTGCCTAGCTCTTCTAGGCACTATGTGCTAATCCCACTCAATATTAGCTGGGTACAGCACATCTGTGAGTGAAATTTCAGAGGGATATGGAACAATGCTCACTTTTAACTCTGTCATTATTGTTATTATCTGCCACTATTAGAAATCAAGAAAATCTTTCTGTGATTGAATGGAAGACAGTTGCCCCTTCTCTAATTTTCTATATAATCATTTTTGGAGAAAGGAATCATAAATTTTAAGATAATTCCTGCTCACAGATGTGTTATTTATTCACCCAGTTAACGGCCATTTCCTGTAATCAGTATAAACTGATCAATCTGCCGTAATGAGAATGGAGCCAGAAGCTTCCTGGCCAGGGATGAGTCTGTGTCTCTTCTAATCTGCAGACATAACATATTGGAAGAGAAGACCACTAAATTCCCATGTGCTGAGCTGTGAGAACATGGTATCTTTCCACTCTGCAGGTAGATGGCTAAAAGAAGATGTATGAAGACAATAGTTCTTGAGTCACTTGTATCATTATTGATCTAAAAAAAAAGACTTTTCTGGACATGCTGGAATTACCTATTAATTCATTTTGACACTAAAAGAAGTATTTTTCAGTTTCTGCTGCTATGACTAACAGATGATGTTCAAAAGCAGATCCAGAAATGTATTAAGAGCGATGATTTTTGACCCCTCACAGAAAAATGCTTTTATTAGTGCTGTAAATACCTCTGCTGAACACATGGATGGGGGTAAACTACTAAGAAAATGAGATTTAGTGGAAAGAAAAAGAGGGGGATCAAATAGTGCTTTGTTCCTACAGAAGAGTAGGCAGGTAAATAAAGCAACAAAAAATCCTGCTCCCTGATTCCAAGAGGCCCCATGGGCTGCCCTCCTGGGGTGGTGTGTTAGTTTGCAGGCACAGAAAACATGATCTTTTTATGGCTGTTGTGTGATTTCAAGTAGACCAAGAAGTACCTGAAATACATGCTGAAAAGACAATATTACCATAAAAATATTTGGAGATCTGCCATGTTTGCATTTCTAATGTGGCCTGTGGTTTACAAGACCCACAGCCAACACAGACCAGTAGATACCCAGACATTCTTCAATTTTATTCTGCCTTCTTCTTTGGTTCACGCTGTGGGCTCTGAAAAATATGGCATCTTCAGAGTTCCTGAAGTAAAAATATTTATTTCTTGTTTAGAAACATCCTAAATGTTACAAACCTGAAGGAAGTCTTCTCCCTGCCCCAACAATTTTACAAGGTTTCACATTACTGTTGCTTTGCCGCTAACAGTTTACTCTCTGTTGTTCCCTCTCTGTTACCAAGAGACATCATGCTGTAAAATTAAAAGCATCTCTACCCAAACAGTGACTCAGCAGTCACCCTCAGCCAAATAAGATGTGAATTTTAATTGATTCCTTTTCAAGGGTCTGATCCCGTAACAATGTCTGCAGGCAGTTACACTACATGTTGTGACTGCAGTCACAATGCAGCGTTCCCCATGGTCAGTGCCTGCAGTTCTGCTGCAGTCAGTGAGCTTTGGGGGGTGAATAACATAATGAAGATTTGCACAGCAAACTTTCTGCAGAGCAAGTGGTAGTAGTAAGTGAATAACTTTAATACCATCAGTTTTTACTCAGACTTTGAAACAAGCAAGCAAACTACATACCGGTAACACTAGGCTAAGGCAGCATTAATACGGTCGCACAATCCATCATCCAGTGTGAGAATCTCACATGCAAATATGTGAGGTTCTTAGTTACTGTGGCCATCCCACATGCACGGTGTTTCTGCGTGTCTCACTAAGGAGTGGTACAATGAATGCTGCATGCAGCTTAGCACTACCCTGTGCCCTCTGAACGTTTTCCTTTTCCGATATCAGCCTAACGCTGCATCACCACAGTTCACTGTGAACCCTGCATGTGCTTAATGCAACAATTAAGCCTTTTGATACCAGCTAATCACAAGTTTTGCCTGGTCCAATGATCGTGCACTGATGTATTAACCCTGGAAAGCTAAAGCAGCGCAACTCGGCGCTGCAGGAGGGAAAAGCATTGTTTGTGACAGCGTACATTAAAGTTGTGCCAGAAATCATTTTACTGAGTTTTTACTGAAAAACGGAGACCACTCAATATCATAAATACTGTGGTGGGTTACCGCTTACAGCCTGGAATTGCTGAGTGTGTATTGTTGAGTCTGTGCAGGATCAGGGTGTTTCTGGGTCTCTGTGCTCACACAGTTTATTCTGCAGATTGGATACAAATCTTCCTTGTGTCTGCATTCTCATCTACAGCTGTAGCCACTCAAATAACAGCAAAATCCTATAACTGCTTAAAAAAAACCAGATCCTGAATGCAGCACTTTGGGACCAAAACAGAAAGAGACAGTCTTTTATCTTATGGACTGCCAGGATTCTCTCTCTCCAGAGAATATCCTCCACTTATGGAGAGGGAAGAGTCCTTGTTAGGTACCTGAAAATTGAGAGCTACCAGGAATTGTAGGACTGCTGACAGCCCCACCACTGAGGAAGCACTGAGAGTTGATAGTGCTTTACCCTCCTACAACGAGGCAGCATAGCAGGCGGCTGCCTCTTGCTGTCATCATCCCTTGCAAGGGATGTGATCTGTGGCTTCACCTTGCTAAATAGCAGCTGGCCTCCGAGGAGCAAACACTGTCTTACATGATTGCCCTGTTAGCTTACTGTCACGCTCATTTCTATGCATGGTGGTGCACTGAGTTTCTAAGTTGAAAAGTGCAGTGAGAATGCAAAGAATTGTTAATATTGAAATTGTGGGTTTAATAATTTATATGCCGCTTTCTCATCAGGATCTTACAAAATGTCCCCAGCAGCAAATGTTAGAAGTCATGACATTAAATGGTCTTTAGACGAGTGTGGCTTTTTTTTGCACAAACAAGACATTCCTCCCTAAAAAGGCACTGAAAAAACTCCAGCATGCCTGAAACAGGCAGGATCTCTCCATTTGCTTTAGGGAATATGCAGCTCATTTCAGCTGGGCTACCCCTGACAAAATCTCAAGTGATAAATCATACAGCTCAGATGTGTCTCCCTTGTTTGCCAATGAATTTGAAAAAGGGCTTATGGAAGTTGGGAGTGTAAATACAATTAGATTTTTAAATTATTCAAGAATAATTTTAAAGTCCCTGTGAGGTTTCCATGTTAACTCAAACAGATGTAGCTTTCTGTCAGGTCTCAGATGCTTCTAGGCAAGGTTTGGTGAGAAAGAGATAATATGACACCTAGTCCTACAAGAGAATCTGTGGACACATCTACATTATGTTACTGTAAACTCTCCGCAATGTGCTTTTAAGAGAAAAAATATCTTATTCATCTTAATTTTTAACATCTTGAACACAGCTACATTTACAAGTCCACTTTGTCTCATTGCAAACATTCTCTGGCCGTCAGTCTTGGTCTAATTCTGCATGCCCGCATCAGTGAGATGCCTGCTCTCAGCTCTTCCCGTTGCTTTGGATCCCTGGAATTGTCAATACTTTCTGATGTTGTTGGGGGAAGAGGCCAAGGGTTAATTCTTTTACTGATGAGGTTTAGCTGTTGGTTCCTTGAGACTAGGTTAGACTAAAGTTACAAGCATGCAGAAAGGTAAAAAGACTTCCCACCTCTAACAAGTACACCTCTTGCTATTGGGATGAGTGTGTCCAAACTAAAGAAGTCGACATTACAACACACTAGCTTCACTGCAGTGTGGGAAAAGACAATTTGGGGATGGGACCATGCGAAAACATGTGCAAATTCCTGTAGAGGTTCAGTGCCCTCCTTGGCCGCTCCAGGATGACCTAAACAAAACCTACTGTGAGAAACAGTGTTACCTCCCTACCTCTCTCACCTCATTCTTCATATTCAGCAGCAGATGTGTCAGGAGATACACAAAAAATTTGTCACCACTGATTAGCAATGCACACATTTTTCTTATGGGGTTTTGCTGGGTTTATTTGGCTCATCATGTTTAGAGTCACTTCCCCACAGAGAACCGTTGTCTCCTAGCAATGAATAAGCTGATGTACGGAGAGTTCAGCTACAGAGGAGCCTTTGAATAACCTTTAATTTACAGAGATTATTTGACTTGGGCTTTTTGGCTCTTCCCATGTTTTAGGATCAGGTTCTCCATCTACGTGATGTGATCATATTAATTGAGACACATCCATTGCCTTGAACACAGTGCTCCCTGATGATTTGATGGTGGCCGAGCCTGCTGGCTGCAGCAGAACACTGACATGCCCAGCCGAACCCCAGAATTAGAACCTTTCACTGCAAAGTGCTGCTGACTCCACTAGCTCCAAATGCCATCAGTTTCCCTCAGCTGTACAGACAAGAGGAACCCTTCTGCAGTGACCAGAAACACAAGAAAAATCCCTGAGGAATTAGTGATGAGAAACATGATAATTGTCTTTCCCAACCGAGTGTAAAAGCTGATGGTGATGGAGCTCTCCTCACATTTTTGCCCTCTAGAAATTTTGACTGTTCATCCCTGATCCTGATCTAAGCAAAGATTTAAGGAAGCACTTGCTTTCTGCAGTTTTATTTTAAATCTACAATTCAGGTAGGCTCCAGTTCTTGTCCATCTCTAAGGAAAAAGTAATATGATAAAAATATTTCCCATAAAACACAGGCTAAGAGAAAGCTGTGTAAGAATAATTTGTTCACAAACTTTGATATAGGGATCATTTTTTGCTCAGTGCTTGGGCAGCACCTGTCAGTAGAGGGTTCTGATGGCCTCTAGATAATATGGATGAGTGCTGGCTGACTTCCTGCAGCAGTGCAGCAGCTTTTCAGTGGATAGAGAATAGGAGAAAGGCTTCTCAAGAACGAACTGCTAGAGAATTGTTTTTGAGTAGCTACAGATGAGCAGTTCAGATACCAGCTGACAAATATTTACTGCAGAAGTTCCAGGAGTTAAAAGCTCACTCCTTTTAAGTAGCTGGACATGATACTTCTGATTTTTTCTCATATGCTACCTCTTCACCTCTGTGTAAGATGTCATGGGAATTTTACCAGCCTTAACCTCTTGTCTCCCCACAGCTCTACCCCAGGTAGGAGTTGACCTTTGCTAAGTGTTCGAGCTGCCTTTAATGAGGGAGGATGTGTGTTGTATATAGATCTTCCTGAAAATCCATGAAAAAAGGCTGTTGCCCAGTAACAAAGGGTCCAGTTCTGTTTCTTTTGCTTATGATGAGCAACAGACACCCTTTCAGGTGGTCTCACTGCTTTCTTTCTCTTCCCTGAGTAAATAAATATGACATAATGTGCATGAAGGTACAAGGCAGGACATAAGGCACTGTGGATGGTTTCTCCAAGGGAGGGAAACCACGGGGCTCTCCAGCAGACCTGGTTTACTGGGTAGCTCATTTTCCTGAGGTTTTCCTGCAGTTGTCTTTGCTATACAGTGACATATGAGGCAGACACTTGACCTATGCCTGCTATTTAATTAAATGCACTTCACTTCTTCCTTTGCTTCTGTGTCATGGTCCATGTTAGGATAGACAAAATATAATGTTGTTAATCAGAAAAACTTACGAAGCTTAAATGGAAGCTTTGGCTGGTTGTCTTTAATTAAATGGGCGTTAATACCATGCAACATCCTAACTTTGAATGTGCAGGCATTAAAATAATTAACTGGTCTAATCTAGGTTTAAGAGGCTTGAAAAAAAAATGTTGAAAATTGTTGTCAGTGTGACAGTATATCCTCGTGAAGGTGACCCTAATACTAGACTCAGAAGACGCATGCAAGAGTCCTGGCATGTACTGTGGACATGAGTACCATCTGCCCTTTTGGTCTCAGCATCAAGCCTTTTCTTGGCTTCTCAGGCTTGAGCAAGACAACAGGAACACAGTCAGAACATATTCTGCACTGTCTTCTGGTTGCCCTACAAGAATCACACTGTAGAATCATAGAATCCCACTTTGGAAGGATCCTCAAGGATCACCTAGACCAATTTTTCTTGGCAATAGGACAATGCAGACAAGATGATCCAGCACATTGTCTATCTGAATCTTAAAATTGTCCAGCCTTGGGGAATTTACCACTTCCCTGAGGAGACTATTCCAGTGGCTAATTGTTCTCATTGTGAAAAATTTCCCCCTTGGGTCCAGTTGGAATCTTCCCAGGAGTAACTTCTATCTATTAACTCTCCCTCTTTGTTGCCACCCTTTAAATACTGGAACACAATGAGAAAGTCTCCACTTTTCTCAAAAGCCTTCTTTTCTCAAGCCTGAATGAACTTAGTTCTCTCAGCCTTTCCTCTTCTGGCAGACTTTCCCATCCCTTTGGAAATAACCACAGCTTTTCAGTGTGCTGTCTCCTGACACCAAGCCCATGAAGAAAAGAATCCATCTGTAAACAGAGACTTTCCAGGGAAAGACCACAACCATGAGAAACATCTCATTTATGCTTGCTTGAGGAATGTGTCATGTGTTGATACCTGCATTGGACCAAAGGTTTTGCTGAGTTTAATGCTGTAAGAAAAGCAGAGCTGCAGTGTAACTAGGCAATGAAAAGCAGCCATACAAAGCAAATTCATTGTTTTATTGTTCTGGCCAATTTGTTCAAGAAATCTTAGTATCTGTCAACATTACCAAGTAGTGCAGCAAACACTGAAGACTGAAACAGCAGGTACTTGTGATGCGCAGCTGGGGGATGAGTTCATTTTCTACAGACTTGAATCTGATCCTATGGTGGGCATGCCTGAAAAGCAACTTTTGCTCAGTTCAGGTTATTTCTTCTGAGACCACAAACAAAAGGAAGAATGAAGCACACTGGTCAGGTACTCCCCCAAAGGTCTGAACACCAGTCTTGAAGAAACTGTAGGATTCTACTTAGTCAGAGCTTTCCACTCAATCAGAGCTTTCCGTCAACTGCAGGTAAGCTACTATTAGTAGGCTGTGGTGTTGTCACCCTCTGAGCACATGCAGTTTAGACCTTCTGGACCAAATGGATCCTTTGTTAACAATCTAAACAGGATAACAAGAGTAAGAAACATGACTATTGTATTTTACCTCCCTCCCTGCAGAGCAGCATCATGCATCTCTGAACATGATGTCACCAGCAAACAGTCAGATCTACTAATTTTATTTGTTTTTAAATTCTTAAATTTAAATTGGTCATTTAATAAATTTATTTATTTATTTAATTTTTATTTATTAAATTTTAAATTCTTTAAATTTTTAAATTTATATTTTTAAAATCTTCAATTCAGAGTTAATTAAACTGTATCCATGCAAATCACACTGCTCTTACAAAGCTAATCCTAGGTGATAGTACATTACAACTGGCATCAATGCCTGGAAGCTCTGATCTCTCTGTTAATTCTGGGATGGAAAATATCCAAACCACTAGAGCTAAAGTAGAAAGAAGAGAAAAGTGCACCTCTAAACTCTGTTGTGATCTCAGCTGCCCAGAGTACAGAGGTAACCTGCAGCTTTTTTGTCTTTATTTATCAGACTGCATAATCTAATTCTCTCTCATTAGTCCAAAGCTGATTATTTCATTTATCTTTGTATATGTGACAACAAAAGTCTCTCTTTAATTAAGCAGATCAGCAATTAGCTGCTGTTTTATAGGCAGTTTTAAACATCCCTGTACAAATAGAATGCAGCATGATTGTAATCAGATGCTCAGGGAAGAATTGTAGATGAGGACATTTTGATTTACAGCCCCATTTAGTTTAAAGCTGCACCAGCAAGTCTAACTCCAAAAGCAAAGGCTTATGAGATATGGTCATGCTGCCAGACACCCTCAACAGAACGAAGCACAACCAAGTAGAGATCTGCCATTGAAATTTAGCCAGATCTGTGAAGAGTCTTGTGTAGACTGACCCTGAAGAATATGAGAACTCTGTTTACATCAAACAGGATTTATAGTGAAAGAAGATTCACATTCATCTCTCTCAGTGAAACAGCATCAGGCAAGTTTGAACTTACAGAGCTGTGTCCAGCTAGCGAATCAGGAGTGTTTCTGGTTAACTGAAAAAGACTTTGTGATGCTGCTGCTGACAGCAGCAGACACTGCAAGAAATACAAGAACGACTTAATTTGGCTTTGGTTGAAGTATCAGAAAAGCCCGAGTACCCTTCCAAGACTCTTTGGATGGATTCCCACTCCCAGTGTTTCATCTCCATTTGAAAAAGCCGCTCCCACTTTGGAACTTGTTCCCTCCTTTCCAGACCTGTGCTACAGCTTTTATAGCTGAGTTAAAATGTCAGAGCCATTTTTTGTTTAACCTTCACCAATTTCATCAGCAAAAAAATCCTTGCAGCCCACCATATGTTTGCATCTGTATGGCCTGGGGTCTTGAGAGAAAACACACGCAGGAAAAAGTGAAAGGATAAAATTTCTTAAAGTTATTTACAAACCCCCAGTAAGTTTTAATTTTAAGATGGAAGTGCTGAGATAAGCACAAAGAAATTAAGCTGAATGTCTCTGGTATCACAGCGAGGAAGAACAATGGATTGGAATGCAAATCTCTACACCAACTCATATTTGTAGGCAGGGGTATTGTCCATTACTAGAGAGTAGCTCAATTTAAATAATCAATTTGCAAGAGAAAACTGCTGGTGCATTTAATATACTGAACTTCCCCAGCTGGACTGTGCTTGTGACCTGCTCTGCTTAAAATACAGAGAAATGGGATTAAACAGACCAGAACAAAACAGATGCTTGTGTAGTTCACTTTGCATATGCAGGCTCTTAATAGTGAAAAATCACAAGAACTGCTTGTTTTATTTTGTGAAAGACGATTCGTCTCAACATTTTTTGCCTCTTCTGCTGGATGCTGACTTCCTAAACAGGAACAACTGATATTCCAGTGACATGTATGAGCAACCCTCTGGAAGAAATGGGGAGGTCCTTCCTTGCACTTCAGTCTTCTTTCTGTGGAGATTTCTCTGCACAGGACTCCTATGCAAAGTGTAATGCGCTTGGAGCAATGTGGTATTACGAGGCTGTTTACCTGCCGGTAATTGCCAATTAAGCCCAGGCTAATGGCAGTTCTATTCTGCTTGGCGTTTAAGAGGTAGAAATCTTGCCTGGACAAACTGAAGACTTCTGTGAAACTCCCAGAGTCATGAAAAGGACATAACCTCTCAAGTGCCTGATGTTAATTTTAAAGGTAGAGTCCCTAAAAAATAATTTATGAAACCCATGAAAAATCTTGGGCATCTGATCGTGCAGAGGGAATTAATGTTGATTTGAATGAAACGGTTTGTAGGTGTCTTCATCTAAACATGCAGAAACAGGTAAGATGGGTGCAGGCTGTCAGCTTCTGGAGCTGACGCAGTGCCACCACTGACTGTGAGTGTCACTGGGACACTTGGATGACCTGTTCTGGACAGGGTTTTTATTTATAAAAATCACCTACTAGCACTGGTGTCAACACCAGTAACAGGGACAGAAAAGACTCACAAAACCAGTATTAGAAACAATTACCGAGTGGCTATTGAATAAGCAACCTAGAATAAGACCATTTGCAGGGCAATTTTTCCCTTCGTATTCTGACTAAAATACATCTGTAGGGACAGCAGAGGCAAATCTTTTTTATTTTCTTATAAAATACGGTCTTAGTCTGAGAATATCTAGTAGGTACATCAAAAAGAAGGAAAATTGAGATTAGAGAGCAAGTATCATAGATGGTGGCTGGGATACTCATGACAGACTAGTGGAACATCAAGCAGGCTGGGCAGCCTGCAGTTGCAGACTTCCAGAAATGGAGATACCATGTAGGACCACCACTGTGTCACCTCAGGGGCACAGACCCCACAGTGACAGCTTCATTAAAACTAAGGTCAAAATGACAGTCCTGCACCAGAGAGTTTGTGACCTAACGAACTGTCATTAGACACTTCCTATGGAGAATAAAATAGAGACGACCCGAACTCTGGACCCCAACATAAAAGGTGCAAGAGAGCATTGTGTGTGCTGCTGCACCCTTAACCAGTGCTTTCCTTTTGTGCACTACACAATATTGGTCAATATTCATGCAAAAAAAAATAATCCCCAACTGAAATATTAAGTCAATACGAACTTGAACTCATCAACCACAATAATAGCTTTAAATTGTAATAGAAGGAGAGAGACTAGGTTGAGCCACGGGGCATAACAGCTGAAATCCATGCTGTACAGCAACAGCAACAAAGACTGCATCTAATCCCATTGCAAACACTAGATCAGAAAAAGATCTGAATGGTGTCAGATCTCAGCGTACACCTTGGCATGGAAATCAGGGATGTGTCGTATCTGTTGCACACCCTGTCACTCCAATGCTTTTGACTTCTAAGTCAAGGAAATTGAAGCAAAATGGGGAGTTGATCTAACAGTCTAGGATTACTTGAGGACAACTACAGCTTGGCCTAGCGCTGCTCCTCAGCTGACCTGGCAGCCAGCACTTGGTCCATACTCAGCCATTCCACAAACCTGTAACTCCTGCACCTTGCTATAGAAGAGGGTAAACTACATTGAAAGCAAGTTCTAGTGCGAGGCACCGCCCTGGCACAGAGATATTCATCTGGAGGGAGATGGTCTAACTATAGATTTCTTGAAGTATGTTATTTGATTCATTACAGCTAACTAAGTATTCTGAAGCCTGGCTATCCCTTACTTTTAACTTCTGCACATTTGTTGGCTTTTATGCCTTTGATGCACTTCCATCTCATAAATTGCAAATGCAGAGCCTTTTTGAAGTAGGTGAGTTTCACTTAATGTTATTCTTGTCTGCTAGGAATGTGAACATGACCCAAACTTTCACTCCCAACAGAGCTTTGCCACAGCTGACTACAGTCACATGTTTCTTAACACTTCATTTGCTTTCCTGAATTCATGGAGAGGGTCTCAGCAATAAGCAAACCAAGCAGTAAACAGACCTGGTGCTATTATTTTGGAAAAAGCACCAAAGAACTAAGTAATTTGGCTTGCTTCTGTTCAGCATATTTTACAGCACATAGTATTTAGGGCCTGAAAAGCCTCTTGCAAACATATGAAACAACAGCTTGAGGGTTAGGGTTTTCCATTTCTATTTTTGCAGTATCACAGGTAACTCTCTGCTTCCCATTTTGCAGATGAAGGAACAGAGCAAGTAATTTTATGACCTTCTCTTTATGCTGCAGTGAAGTATTGACAGAATGTGAAAAGAACCCAGATTTCTTTCTCTGCATTCCTTTCCCTTCTTCATTCAACTTTCAGGTCCCAATTTTATTATAAAAATCAAATACCTTACACAAAACATGTGTATGTACACGGGCTGGACATGTTCTTCTGCATGAATCCATTCAGAGCCATCCGTCTGCAACAAGGGCTCAGTGTGGAAGTGTGGCCAGGTCCTACCTCCTTCTGCTCTCCTGCCATCTTTGGATGGAGCTAACAAGAGAAGCTGGGGGACTTGACCAATGGGCCTAGGGAGATGAGAGAATTGTAGGCTGCTGGTCAAGGACTTTGTCCTCATCAACTTGCATAGATGGATGTCATCAGCTTCTAACAGTTCTGCTTTAATGGAAAATACTTATTTTACCCAATGCTGTTGTCATGGTTGTTGTCATATTTAGCCATGGATTTCAAGGAATGTAAGGGTATTTGAAAAGCAGCTACTTTCTGCACAAAGCTATTTTCAGGTAGCATGTGGGATCAGAACAACACCGTCTCCTTTGTTTCCTTCTGCCATTCGTGCCCTCCTTACTCCAAAATGATAAACACTTGTGTGTAAAAACTCAAACCTCTTGCAAATCTACTACTCCAGAGAAAGCTGTCAGCTTCACACTGTAGGAGGAGAAAAAATACATTTGCTGCATAGTGGAAAGGAGAAGAAAAACTGTGACTCTTGGCCCGTAGTGCTTGAAAAAGCTGTTCTTGCTTTGCATATTTTTGGGAAAAGCTCCTGCCCATTATTCAGGATTTGCGAAGGCTTTTCTAACCTAATGTTTTTCCATAACCACTGTATGTAGAAACAATTTTTTTCTCATAGTGACTTTTTTCACAGTGTAGAAGGGAGAAAACAGCAAAGTGCAACATACTGTAGAAATCTGCCTCTATGGAAAGCAAAGGTGACTTTTTAAAATGATCTTTCTTTCTTTTTATTTTTTTGCAAAATAAAGATCATTTTCCAGGAGTACGATGCAGTGTTGTAACTGATGCTCCTGGAATGAATGTTAGCTATGATATCTGAACACTGAGCAGTACACTCTGCCCTGTGATAGCTCATACTACTCAAAACACCCTTCAAAACAACTGTCTCCTCAGTTCCTCCTCATTAATCATTCAATCGAACAGCAGGCATAGTGTAAAATGTTAGATAATTATGATGTGGTCCAAACAAGCTTAAATACTGTTTCAATCATTGTTGTAAAAAGCTCTGATTTTCATAATTCAAGTGACCAAAAGAGCTCTGATTTTCATAGTTCAAGTGACCTATTGTAGTAGAAATTTTTATTTCAATAGGGCAGGATCTTGTGACAATATCTCAGTGAAGAAAGAAAAACATAAACCAGGAATCAGGCACAACTGGGTAGGAAAAGGCCCTGAAATAAGAATCTATTGGATAATTTGCAAAGGTGTGAAAAGCTTTGTATCGCTATAAGACTATTAGAGTAAATATAATTTAGTTTTATTACTGACACATATTTAGTTGCACTGGAACTCTGAAGGGCACTGTAGTTACTAAAAAACCAGATCCTGCTTACAAAGGCATTGAGCTCCTCAGGCACACATGCTTAAATGTGCTTAAATGACTGGGGAAGATAAAAACCAGAGTCCCCTAAGCAGACCTGACGGATTTACCTGTGCTTCATCTCAGACGTACTCAACGATGTTTTGCACTGAAAATGGCAAGGAACAACTAGCACCCATCTCCTTTCTGGGTGCTGTTTCCCAAAGGCGCAGGCCTACTGAACACATCAACAATGCTCCCTTTGTACAGTTTTCAGTGCCCTGCAGAGATCACTGCATAGGAAAAGAACCGTTTCTTATCACCATCACTTATCTCTAACTTATTCACCTGCACTGCTGCCCAGAAGCTGTTTTTCTCAAGGAGAAAGAACAGAAGGAAGCACTTTTAAGAGGGATGGGACTTGACAGCACGTTAATATGATGACCCACAAGTAGCTAGATAGACTGGCCAGGTGTCATACAGATCAGTTCTGATTCTTCCAGCTCCATTTTGTAAGCTCAGACCTAGAAATTCACCTTTTTCTGTGGTAAGAAAGTAAATACAGCTCCACTCCTTCCACCTTGCTGTCTCTTCAAAGCTAAGGAAACAAAGAGCAGGGAGTGGTTCTGTGATGCAAACTTGTACTAAACCTGAGTTAGAGCAAACCCCCATTAATGCAAATAGTGTCTTGCAGGTTTCCTGTATAATTACACCACCCAGACAGGTGGGGTGCTCTAAGGACAGAAAGCAGGAACTCTTTTGTATGTATGGTTAGTAAGAATACAGAAAATCCTCTTCTCCTCCAAATGCTAACAATGAATGTAAAATTGAAATGTGAAAATCCGCTTAGGTCTTAGAAGATGATACTGTAGCCTCTTCAGGACATGTGTTCCTTCATTACGTCTCATTAGCAGTCTCTAGAATTATTTAATTAAAGCAGATTCAAATTAATTTCCTCTGCACTGAAAACCTCATGCTGTGCTTAACAGCAATCACAACCTTTGAGTTCTAAACACCCAAACCTGAAAATCAGACACTTCATTATGGAAAGTGCTGTGTAGTGATAGAAAAATGCAACCACCTTAATTGTACAAACTACTAATGTGCCAAGCATTTTGTATAGTCTGCTGTATCTCCCAAAAGACAGCTGCAGGTGTACAGAGCTGGCTGCATTCACCTGAACGGTGTGCTTTTCAGCCATGTATTTCTTTAGAAATGTTATATTTTGTATTATGGTGAAGTGCATCCTGCATAGCAACACCGTAGATTATTGATTCAATTGAATTGTGCAAGACAGAAATTCTAAACCCAGCTTTTTGCATTGATCCCTAAATCGTATCATTAAAATAAAATTCAATGATGTTTTGAATACACTGATCCTAATAATTTTACTGCTTGTGAAGTTCCACTGCAGCACTGGTCGCTAGCAGCTCCTGAAGAAAAAGAAGTAGAAATCTTCCTGAAACACAATTGTGTCCGAACCGTTTGGAAGCTACAGAAACCAATTACAGTAGAATTCTGTGTTTTCAATCAAGCTCTGTAAAAAAAAAAAATCACTTTAGCATGAAGAGCTGCTGGGTTATTTATTGTGGGAAGTTACTGAATGCTTAACTATGCAGATGAAACTCTCCTCATTCTTTTATAGAAGGCAGCAAAACAAATAACAGCTCCCAGCTCCCAAGGTAGACCTGTTAATCGGTCTAATATTGTTCTAATTCTGCTCGTAGATAACTGAATTGGAGCATGTAACCGGATAAAATGTGTCTTTAGATACCATGTACTTATTCTGATTACTATTTCGTTGATTGATGACTTTCTGATTTTTTGAAACAATGCCAGCACAGTGGCCTCTTGGTAGCTGAACACATGACTGCTGTTTGTTGTGCTTTGGGGGGACTGCAATGCGAGGTCTGGCTCAGTCATTTTTAAAATCAATACTTGCTCTCTGAGCACGGGATAATTTAGAGAACATAATTCAGAATTCTACCTTTCAGCATGTATCCTCCATCAAAGGGGGATTTTTGTCCAGAGTCAGCACAAAGTCTACATGACCCAAGAATGCACAGCTAAAGTTAAAAAACAGAAGGAAAGTACGTATCTTTTTTTATTCAAGCCAAAGCATCACTGGTCACACATGTAGCGTGTCTTTTCTGTACATGCACATACAGCACACCTGTGTCTCTGTGAATGCAGCTAGAACCGGCTGCTCTGAACAAAGCCACTCTGTGCTATGCTCTCATGCTTTTTTATCTTCCCCCCCTTTTTGACCAGTTGTGAGATATCTCACAGTTTTGAAGAAAGGTTCTACTTTGCTGCAAAGACTGAAATGTCTAAAAATGAGACCTGATCAGCTTGCTATCGGCTGGTGTTCAGCCTTCCTTACGCTGGAGATCTGCAAAAGATGAAGAATTTCCAGTACAGGTATTTGTAGAGTTCCCCTCCCAGTAGCAGAGATTTGAACCCAATTTGCTGCATTAAGTCAGTGCTGTTCTGCCTGTGTAAATGCAGACTAGCAGAGATTCTCATTGGACACAC
The DNA here is from genome assembly GCA_013397515.1 of Upupa epops. Lineage (NCBI taxonomy): Eukaryota > Metazoa > Chordata > Aves > Bucerotiformes > Upupidae > Upupa > Upupa epops. Next base: position 2,359 of record VZRI01012732.1, on the reverse strand, counting down.
TGCTCTGTGGGTGTTGACTGAACTCCAGTATTACTATGCATTTTAATCCCACTGGATTAATCTTCATGTTTAAACATTCTGATTCTACATTATGACTCTGTTTCCCTTTCCATATTCCTTCCATTAGTGAACTTAATTTCTGCAGCTTCTTTAAACCTCAGTGGTCTTCTGAATCCTCTTCCTGCCATTCAAAACAAAGACTTTTGCACTTTCTCTTGCCATTTTCTCCACCCTTCTCCTGAGTTGAGATGTGCAGTGATGTGTCTGATTTCCCACTCCTCACATATCAAAACCTTCCACCCCTCCAGTTGCTGGAGCCTTGTTCATAATTAAAATGTTCTTTATTTGCATTAAAATTCTGCATGTACTTGAACTCTTCACTACAGAAAATTGCCTGCACAATCCTTCTGTCCAGACTCTCCCCAGCTTAAAGGACTGTGGGACCCTCTACAGGCACCTATTTTCATTCCAATTTTGCTTCTACCTCCTTGAAAAGGGTACATTTCCAGTGGTATCTGAACAGAATTTACAGCTTCTCATGGCACCCTGAGTAAGCAAAGAAGGATCTCCCACTAAAAGCATAAAGCTTTCTAATTTGTAGCCATTTTCTAGTGACAGCAACATGAGAAGTGGTATGTAAGATTTCTGGAGGTCTGGGAAGAGAGGGGTAAATCCTGATGCCTCACTTAACGTCTATTAATTCTTTTCAAACATCTCATTGCCATCCAGATTTCTTACAAGGAAAATATTTGTCTCAATTCTTTGCAGCACTCATTTGAGTTCCACTTGAAAGGCTATAGATGGCAGCAAATTGTCTTTAGCAAGGTGAGTTTTCTAATGATTCCCCTTTTGTGTGTGCTTGGCTTGACAGAAACGGATTTCAATGTGACACAAATTAGTGGTGAAGAGTAACTACAAGAGAGAAATTATTTCAACCATCTAAAGAGCAATGAAAACCTGTTAATGCCCCTTACTTCCTTACTACTCTGAGGCATTTACTGAGTCCTCAGACCAAACAAAAACAGCTCAGGATACAAAAGTTCCAAACCCTGCATCCAGTCTAAAGTGTTTATGGAGACCATTAGTGCTGCTTCATGCTCTACATTTTACTGGATGCCCATATGAGCAGCTGCAGTGCTCGAGCTGTGCAAAGCAGGTTCCCTTTTAACTTCCCCCCCAGCTTTCTGAAAGGGTCATCCTTTGGGGCTGAAATTTCTAGTGCCCGTAGAAAAATTTTAAATTGGAGATTTCAACACGATTCCTTCAGCCAGTTATTTTCCTCAATTTTTAAGGGAAATCCTTGTTATTGTTTCCCACACTAGGGCATAAATGGACATCCAGATACTAAATAAAATGAAATTAAATTTCCTGAACCACCAGATCCAGGTTTTGTACCCTAATGAAACATCTTCCGGGGCTTGGTTGGTAGTTTCTGCAACAGGATAGATGCTTATTCTGCAGGTTTCTACCCAGCTGAATCTCAACCTAAACATGGTGAAACAGAGGAACAGAAAGAAGGTCTTTGACTAAACCCAGAGAAAAGAGTTTGAAGCATGAGTTTCCATGCCACTGAGGCTACTTTCTCATCCATACTGTGCAGCCTGCTCTCTTTCACCACAGAATAAAAGCTGGGTAACTGCACTGGCACTGTACCAAAAACTGCAAGTCCAAACTACAAACTTAATTTGTGTGTTTTCTGTGAACAGAGGGGGTTTGGGCTGGCAGAGGGAGTTTGGAGTTTTGGGTTTCTATCCCCTACACCAAACTTATTCCTTTGCACTCCATCTTCTTCACTTCACTTCTGGTCTTGTGGAGAAGACACACGTGGCACTGAGCTGGATTCATGAGCCATTTTGCACTGTAAGTGTGGTGATTAGAGAGAGAGGGAATGTGGCTCCTCTGGAACAGTGGAAAGAGATTTTGTCTGGGTTCCATGGTTTGCTGAAAAGGAGAGAGAGCTTTCCCCTTATTTGTGGCTGTAGAAATCAGCATTTTGGAATGGGGCACTGGTGCAAAAGCACATGGAACAGAAATTCTCTTTAAACTGGGCTTTAAACTGCCTGCTGACAGTGAAGGACATGAGCATGGACTTCATGGGCACCAAAAGCAGAAATGGCTGGAAGTCTCTTGTTGTTTTTTAGGGTTTGGACATTGAGGTTTGTCTCAGTTATGAAAGAACATTGTGGTGAATCCATGTATGTCTGTGCATGTGTATCTTCTTATGTGGACAGTTATGTGGGGTGGATTAAATTTAATTTCTTTTCCTTCCAAATCAAGTCAGCTTTGCTTTTCACCTGCAATTCTTATGCGGTTTCTTTTCAAATCTTCCCCTGTAATGTTTTTATTTTGACCCATTAGC
>VZRI01012731.1:144048-206991 GCA_013397515.1 Upupa epops | reverse complement strand
TGTCACCTGGTGGTAGGACAAGGAGGNCTCTTCTCAGTGTCACCTGGTGGTAGGACAAGGAGGAATGGATGCAAGCTGAAACATAGGAGTTTCCATATAAATATCAGAAGGAACTTCTTCACAGTGAGAGTGATGGAGCATTGGAACAGGCTTCCCAGGGGCATGTGGAGTCTCCTTCTCTGGCTATGTTTCAGACCTGCCTGAATGTGTTCCTTTTGCAACTTGATCTAGGTGATCCCGCTGTGGCAGGGGGACTGAACTAGATGATCTTTCGAGGTCCCTTCCGATCCCTAATGAGTCTCTGATCCTATGATGACATAAAGATTCTTGTTTGATGACAGAAGCTATTAACATGAATATGTCTTCATGTAAGGACATGAATGCATCCTCACATGATGAGATTGCAAGGGACTGCACTCTTGAACAAAAGGAAATTATCCTATAATGACCAAGAAGTGTAGGTTATTCCACGTATGTTTCTAGTGTAGTTAGAGGTATATCAAATGCTGCTATTAGTTTAGGGCTCAGAAGCTTGGAGACTTAGTAAAAATATGAAAGAAAGGAAATTCTGAAAGTATATGAGAAGCTGTCTGCCAGGGCCAGTTTTATGATTTGTTGAAAGGTAAGAGAACTGATTATTTTTCAGTTTGAGGATTCTAATGGTTTCCTCATGATTATACTCATAAAATATTACTGTAATTGACATAAGAGATGCAGGTGTCTGCTTTTGGATGCATTTCAGGTTTCTGACTGATTTTGACATGAAGGCCAAACTATCATTTGCATAATCTTTTATGAATACTTATAAAGCCTTGGTCTTGCTAGCATTTCTTCCCACTCTGGCTTAACACAGGCCAGTCATTCAGAAGAGTCGCTTGATGGGATTGAGCATAACCTGGCATGATTCCCATGCTTTGACTTTCAGAAAGCGTTTTTAGTTAATTCTGTGGTGGATTCATTGGCAGTGTCCTTTTTGCAGAAAAGAAAGTAGTTCCAAAAGCAAAAAAGCCATGCATTAAGATGCATTTATATTCATACTGTAAGCACATGCAGAAACTTTCAGTAGTACAATGTGCTTTATGAGTGGTGTCTAAGTGTCTGAAGGAGTAATGAAATGATCTGTTATTCTAGTTTTAAAAGACTAAAGTTCTGTTCGTGCGCCTGACATAGTGTAGGCGTAAATAAAGTAGGTTTTCAGCATTGTTCTTTCAAATTAAGGAGGTGGCATAGAAAAATTAATCTCTGTACTCTGTCAGGAAGCTCATGCTTACTCTTTCCATGCCTGCTGTGTGTGAGGAGTGTGACACAAGCTGACAAAGGCTGCTATAAAAATGGTATCTTTTAACTATTTTCTACAAGAAAGTAAAAAACTTACCCAACTTACAGAATTAAGCAGTCAGACTAATGATTGTAAAAATTAACATAGTTCAATTTTGGGTTTCACATATGTCAATCATTCCACTGAAAATCTGATGGGACTTCCACTGGCTGAATCCAATTCTACAGCAATATTAATTGGATGGGAAGCCAACCCATGATATCAAAACACAGCAACCAGCAAATCACGCTAGTTTCAGGCCAGCAGTGTAACTGTAGCTATTCTGGCTATGTGACGTATGTGTAATCCCTTGAGCACTTGTTGCTCATTTGTCTGGACTGAGATGTTTACAGGCAGAAATGGGATCTCTTCCACTTGTGTGAATGGGGGGCAAGAGTGCAGTCACTCTCTCAGGGAGCAATTATGGATGCCTGATTACTGCAGTAGGTGGAGCTTGGGGATTGCAACTCAGTGAAGGAAAAAAGTCTATTTTATATGGTAGGCCAATGCAGTCTTTAGAATGAGCTGTCCCAATAGACACCTTTCAGAGCTATGGCAAAAGTAAATCTTTATGGCTTTGACATGTTGAAGAAAACAGTAACTGCTCTAAACAGAACATCATAAATTTAGGATGCTATAGGCCACTTCATATAGCCAAGAATGACAGATATTATCAGAATGAAGAAACAGAAACAGTTAAGCAAAATAATATTTGGGCAATATCTGTGATTTGGAAGGGTAGGACTCAGGGGATAGATTGAATAAATATGTGTCAATAGTTTAGAAAGTCTTGTGAGAGAATTGAAAACACGAGATATGAATAAGCCTTTGTATGCTGACAAGGCCAATAACAACCTAGTCAAGAAATCAGTCATTACTGAGGTTATAGAGATGAACTGAACCAAACATTTGGCTCATAAAATGATGGACAAATTATTAATCATCAATTGGAAATTCATTGTACTATGCAGTACAATGGTGGCCAAGTCTTATCAGATGCCTGACAATCTATAAGGTTGGATGATAAATAATATTTTCAGAACTAATATAGAAATATACTTAGATTCTATATGGACGTACTCTGCCTCAAATAAAAGGGAAAGAAATATATTGTCCCAATAACAAAGAATGACTTTTAAATAGTTGTCAGTGATGTGTGGGACAAGCACAGCTACCCTTTTTGCTTTTATGCAGTTTCTGTTAGAGGTGAAAAAATTATGTCCTCTTGCTTGTGGTAGTCAGAATGCTAGTCATTAATATTACTACTTGGTGTTTATTTGGTCTAAATTCAGTGGAACCTATTGTGATTATACTTTTATCTGGAAATGAGAGGTATTTTCCAGCAGCTGGTGAGTCAGAATATAGTTTAGGATGCTTCTTCCTGATGGAATTTAGTATGCACATTAAATAGATACTAATAGAAACCAACAAGAAGCAACCACTTAACGTGAACCTTCTTATGCTACTAGTAGATATCTTTCTATGCATAATCTGTCAGCAACTAAGAATCCTTAAAAATTACCTTACAAATATTCAGAGGGCTGGAGCACCTCTCCTATGAAGACAAGCTGAGGGAGTTGTAGTTGTTCAGTCTGGACAAGAGAAAGCTCTAGGGGTTCATTATAGCAGCCTTCCAGTACCTGAAGGCTCTCTATACGAAAACTGAAGAGGGAGTTTTTACTAGGGGATCTAGTTATAGGACAAGAGGGAATGGCTTCAGACTAAAACAGAGTACATTTAGATTAGATCTTCCAAAGAAATTCCTCACTATGAGGGTGGTGAGGCACTGGAACAGGTTGCCCAGTATGGTTGCAGAAGCCTCCACTTTGAAAGTGCTAAAGGCCAGGTTGGACAGGGCTCTGGGTAATCTAGTCTAATGGAGTTGGAATTAGATGACCTCTAAGTTTTTTCTAACCTAAATCATTCTATGATATTTTGAGAAACAATATGAAAAGTATTGTAGTAGAGAATGGAAGTTTGAGGTATCTAGACTACAACTTCTGTAAAGTACCAAGTCACTCCAGATAAAGACTGTGCAAGTGATCTTACATAGAGAAAGAGAATTTTAAAATAGATTTGTCTTATGGAACAAACAAATATTTGCTTTGGATTTGCTTAATAATTTGTGTGAAAGAGAAAACATAGGAACACAGATATCTTTTTCACAAGGGAAACATTCAAGGGGCTCTGTCTGTGTTATTAAAAAAGAGCTCCTCTGTAAAGCTGCAGAGACTTACAGTACTACTTAGTTAAAAATCATCAAGAGAAGAATCTTTTCTGTTTCTTAGGTAAATGGTTAGCAGCGTGACAAAATAAAATTAATTACAACAAATCATGTTAATTGCATTTTGTTAAAAGAACCGGGGTTATTTTAATGTACAGTTTTTAATGAAAATCTTATGAGGGTGCTATATAAAAACCAACCTGTTTTGCCTGCAGTATTGGGAGACTGCATGTCATAGATACTGCATGATATTATAATTAGATAATTAAAAAATAACAGTACAAACCAGTAAATGAGTACTTAATAAAGTGCTAACAGGAAGATCACTTTCAAGATTCTGAGGTGAGATTGGCACAGTTGTTACACAAATTTAGATAATAAGAAATTTTTAATAATTTTTTTGGTAATATTTTGAATGTTTTCAGTTTTAACTGTGTGATGGTTGCCAATTTCACAGCAGATAAATCTTTTTCACTCTAATGGATTGGAGTGCCTGTCAGCAGCTTCAATTCCTGTTATGCATTCTTTAAATTTTCCTATCTCTGTTTTTCTACTCATCTCTTTTGCTGCCTTTATTCTATCACTTGTCCTTGAAAGAATTTCTCATATGCCCTTTTCAGTTCTTTTATTCCTGTCTTTCAATGCCTATTTGTCCATATTCTGTCATTTATGTGAGATGAGTAACAACTGATGATCGGCACCACAGACGAGTTTGGCACAGAGAGATTTTTAAGCTAGCATTGTGCCTCTCAGCTGCAGTGCTATTTAAAATATGTTTGGTAACATATTTTAACAGTGTAAGGATTTGCTGTCTGGGAGCTAGATCTAGATGATGGGGTTTTGGAGTTTTTGTTTACAGCAAGTTCATTGCAGGACATAACATTTTCTAAAGCAGGTTTGTAACTTATAATTGTGTGGAGCTAAGCCGATAATTATATATTATGCTTGATGAGGTAAAAGAAAAGGAAAACATTTGAAAATCAGGGGAAGTTAAGTAGGTATCACTCAGGATTATTTCATAATTTTCAGGATTAGCAGACTTTAGCACTTGAGGCACAGGGAAAGCAGTGACTTAGCTATCTGATCATTGTGCTGAAGAGAAAATGTTAAAGCATTCTTTTGTGAATTTTTAGGGTGGTATCCCTGGAACATTGTGTTAGGCCAGTATTCCTTGTAGCTTGCAGATTCAGGCCTGACAACAATCATCAGTCACTGAATAGATACTGTTGTGCTCAGACAACCTGATACCATTACCAGTCTTACCAACTTGTTACAGGAATGAACATTATGACAGGATCAGGCACCTCACTCAATCCAAGTCAAACAACACCTTTAACAATGAACTTGTCCAGATCAAATTTAAATATTTAGGCAATAGTTGATAAAATTTGTGTTAAGCAAATCAAATTGCCTGGGGCATTTTCCTCAAAATTAGTCTGGCACTTCTTTCATCTCAGGATGCACCTTAGGAGCAGCTCTGAGGCTCTTCTGGCTATTTCATGTTTGAGCATTTTTCTAAATTCTTTGAGCAGAGATGCTCACCGGTATTATTGCTGTAAGTCAGCCTTGATATGAATGTTAAATAAAAGCCTCTGGCAATGTTTCTTGCCTTCTAATTTCCAGTGTTGACATCTTCACACAAGGATGTGTGAAGAGGCTGGACCCAGGTCAGTCACACCCCTGCCTGTAACAGAGGACTCCCAAGTAAAAAACATCCATAATTTGATTTTGTGTATCATGTAAGAAGTTTCTTTCTTATTTTTTTTCTTTTAAGGGAGTGAATAGTTTCATGAATCTTGAATAAGAAAACATGATTTTTTGCACTAGAAAAGAGAACTTGGTGTTTGTGGATCTTTGCCTGGCTTAATGCATATCCACAGTGCATATAATAGATCTCTTAGGAGGCACTCAGTTCAGCCCCTGCAGCAGATCTATAGCAGCACCTTCCAGGAATTGTAGCTGTCAGGCCTGACTTCATGGTTTCACCATTTACAGATACCAGGACATTGCTCTGCTCTAGGAAGGTCTGTGCATCATGGAAAAGTGAATTGATGAGCTAAATCCAACTAAGAGTTGTGAAAGAATCATAGGGATTTGCTGTTTTCCTAGAAGAACATGGGATATATTCCAAAGTGGCTAATATGACTGATGATGTTTCAGTTTTCTTCAGTTTCTTTATCTCATTTAAATTGTCAATGTCACCCTAGCTTTACTTTCAAATGTCTTCTGTTTTTAATTACTCCTAACAAATCAAATGCTTTCTTTTAAACAGCTGAATTTGTCACCTACACAGTGACTATGATGTTAATTAAAAGAAAAAACAAATCAACAACAAAGTACTATGAGTAAAATATTGTGAAGAAACAGAAATATAGCCAGAAGTATAACCCTGTTTTCAGTGCTATTTTAATGAAATCCCCTAAGCATGGAAGCCTCTGCACTTATCTGCAGAGCAACAGTGCGTATCAGTTAGAATTCACAGACACAGGCATTTCTTAAGAGCCAGTGTTGGTGAAAATAGACAAGTATACCTTCTAGAAGTACGATGTGGTGGCTTGCAGAAGTTTCTTAGTTTAATATTTAACAGATACCACTGCAGCAGAATAGAGACTTTATACATGGGGATCAAATTTAAGCCGGTATCTGGCTGCTGTAGCTACATGGAGGCATAGGATAAATCGAATTCTTAGTAATTTTCTGTATTATACACTGGACAAATCTTGTAAATCAGTATTAATTCTGTCCTTTTCTACTGTCAGAGCTTTTCTTAGGTACTAATTTGTTTTCTTGCTATTTCCCTTTAAGAACAACAATACCCTTTGGAGTGGGCTGACATCCATCACAACAACTCATGTTGTCAATGTCACTGCAGGTATAATTTCACATGGCTGAAATCCTGGTCCCTTAATAGAATAGTTATCACATGAATGAGCAGATGCTGGCATAGGGAGCATCTGACACTTTATAAATGAATGCCATCCAGGCAAAACATCAGCAGGACTGGATATATTTAGGTAGTTAAACATCTGCAGAGGTGAGTTGTTTGCAAATCATTAAGAATAAAAGCTTGTTAGTTGTCAGAGATCCTTGGCATACACATGATGACTCTGGATCTAGACCTCCTTGGAACTGTGTTAGCATCACTTTTGGCAAGGTGAGCTCCCTGAAGTTCAGCATAACAAAACAGATTTAGGCACAAATCCAGCATCAAAACAGATGCTGTGGAAAACTCAGCCTAGAAACTGTTAATTACCCAGAGGTAGGTAAAATAGATTCAGGTTGCCTTGTTTATACCACCATATTCTTGTTAGAGGAAAGGGGGAAGTGTCTCCTCTGCATGGGACACTGCAATAACCCTTCCTGACAAACAGATTTGTTACAAAGCAAATATTGTGCTATGGAACAAAACATTTGGAAAGTTTGCATGTAGGTTATGATCCCTAATTCAATTATTCTGTCTGTCTCCCCAGACAAACACAATTATTTCTAAGCCATTATATACATCTGGAGACCCCTTACACCTCTTCCTGAGTGAGCTGCAACAGACCCCACATCGTATATTCTTGTTCACAGTAGGGAAAATTACGGTTATGAGCAGAAAACAGATCTGAGGCTTTCAGACCAGTTCTCTGGCACTGAGGTAAACCAGAAGGCATTACAGATTTCTGTTTCCAATAACTACTGAGTAAAAGTTGAAGGCAAATCAAACCCAAACTGGAATAATTAACCCAGGAAATTCTCAGTGGGAAGATGTACACTGACTAATCTGTGAGCAAGTTTTAGAAATTAAAGGCTTTAAAACTGCCCTAGGTTGACTAAAGAGGGAGGCATTGTTTGTGGGTTGGTTTTTTTCAAAGAAAACCTACTTGCTGGGGGCTGCTATGTGAGGTTGAAGGGGTGTTTCTTTTAGGCTGTACATCACAAACAGAGATAGAGGGTGAGAAATAGTAGGTGTATTGATAGTAAACAGGTGGCTCCTGTTCCAAGGAGATTTGTTTGGTACCATTTTATGATTGAGCTGATGCTGTGACACATTAAGTGGAGCTTGTCACTCTCCCATCTGGTCTACACAACTGCTGGAGGCGGAACCCATTTAGGAAGTTGCACATTTCTTGCAGCTGTTCCTGAATGTTTCATAAATAACTAGCAGAAATCACTGATTCATTTGGCTTTATTAAACCTATCTTAGGGAAATCATGTCATTGTTCATGGAGAAAATTGTGCAAGTTGCATGGCATTTAAGGAACTTGTTATCAAATTACAGCACTTTAAAGCCTTACTTAGTGCTAATGGGAAAATGGTACAGATCAGGACTTCTTTTGGCCTGATTATAATTTATCTAAATGACTGCACTTGATAAAGTGTCCTTCATGCTAAGTAAAGCACTTTTTGCCTGTGGAACCCAGTGGTGTCTTGTTTTCATCCCCCTGTGGATGCAGTTTATCCTTGGGTCTTATCTGGAAGAAGCAGTTATTGCAGAATGCTGTGTTCACTTCATACATCATTTAAACTGGTTGTGTTATTGATGAATTGCTTTTGTAATTCACAGATGAAAGTGAACATTATAAACAAGGCATTCCCATATTAGCTTTTCAGTGCTTTGCCCAATGGACAATTTAATGCGCCATCAAACGTGATAGTAGCTGAATGACAAAAAGAACCTTTACCATGCTTGTTGGCTTCTAATAGCTTGATTTAATTTTTTAATAGGCTGTTAATCTTCACTTAGTGTTTTGCTCTGTATCAAATGTTTCACTGCAGTAAGCTGGGTTGTTTTTTTGCTTTAGGTTTGTGTTGTGCTCAGTTAACACTCCCTTTGGAAGGCATGTAAAAAGCCCGAGATTGACTTTGTGGCAGAAAATTTTGACTCCTCTTGAAAAACTTTTCTGTCATGATGTGACAGACTAATGAAACTATCCATGTGCTAAGTTATAATGATATCTAATATGTTGCTAATAAAAGACTACCAGCTATTGAATTCAAAGCAAGCAGCATGCTGCATAGAAAAAGAGACACTCTTGGCTGTAAATCAGCTCTTAAAATGTATTGCAGTCTAGCTTAGTGAAAATAATAAATACAGTGAGCTGTCTGACCTGAAGGAGACACACTTATTTCAGGAACAGTGACTGTCCAAGAAGCCTGTTATGTCCACATTGTGTAAAGAAAGACTGCACAAACTGTTAAGAGCTATGTGAAATTTATCTAGATCTTTTTTCTGTATGAGCTAGGGAATGTTGTAACTGATAGGTTTGTATTATGTTACAAAACAGGAGAAATAATTTTTTTCTGCTGGTCTGGATTCTGATTTATTTTGGGTGCTCACTAAATATCTCTAGGTACTAAAATTAGCCTCCCCCGAGGACCATTACTAGCAAGAGATATCTATGAACAAGCTTCCAGTCTGTAATGTTTCAGTATTTTTTGAGTGAGAAATGAGTGCTGCAGTACCTAAGGAAGAGAAAACTTCTCTAGCGCCTTCCATGCTGCTTGGTCAATGAGAGCCATCAGAGTATCTGGGATAATTCTGTGGTGGAAACGGGTTAGGTACTGCAAGTAGGTAATGTTCTGTTACTTGATTAGTTGGTCTTCTTTTTACTTTCAAGTTTTATTGCAAGGCTTGAAATATTCCTACAAAGTACAGAGAGAGCCCTTCTGATTTGTCATGTCTAGTCCCATGCGATTACATAACTGGCAATCAAATTGATCAGTTTCCCCTTGAAAAAAGGATGCAATTGTGCAAAAAAACATCTACTGTGAAACAAAACGCTCTCAAGCCTCTCCTGTCCCCACTTTCTCTCTTAGTTAACGTCTCACTTAGGTTTTTAAAATAATAGCTTGTACCATTTGTATCCTCAGGTGAAATAATCCTTTCTCCTGCCTGGTGCTTAGCCAGTTAGACCTAAGGAGAAAATTCATACTCCTCAGGCTTTTGCTCCTGAGTAACCACTCCTCAGGATTTCATTGTGAAGAGATTCTCAGCTGAGTGGTCAGCCAAACCTGGAAGTTCACAGGGGCTCATATTTGTTTTACAGCTCAGATCTGGGTTCAGTGTCATATGAATTAGTTATACTGCTCTAGACCTAAGCTGAAACTGTGAATGAAAGATATAGATGGTTCCTTATGGCTCTGCTGGGATTGACTCTTTCTTACTACTCCTCCTAAAGTTATTTTAACTCAAATTAATTCAGCTTGATGCATGCTGTCTCTACTACTACCACACAGCAGAAATGCTGCACTCAGTGGTTCCTATGTGACCTTTTCTTCCTAAACAATATACCTCAATTCCAGCCCCATTGGGCTCTTGTAATCTCTGCATACTTAGCTTTCTGTTTTACATGAGTAACATTTTCATTTTGTTGTTCTCTTTGCACACTATAGAAAAACTTAATTTGTTCTCAACACTGTGACATATTTCTGAACCAGATGCATTGCCTAGTGTTATTTTTTCTCCCTTGCTGTTTACATTTCTAAGTGCTGATTCTCTCTTCACCCCATGTTCTTCTTCTACTATATCTGAAAAAGAACTTGCCCTCTTTCCACTTTTTCTCTTCTTTTCTTAGTATAAGAGGCTCTTACCTCAATGTATTCCTGTCTTTCAGCATGTCCCAGCATGCAAGAAATTTTTTTAATGTCTTCCTCTAGTTCTCGGTTGACTGGTGTTCCCTTCTAAAGGTACGTTTGCAGAACATGAGATGATGTTGTGTGGTGTGATTATTGATAAAAAAAATCTATTTTGCTAGAGCTAGTTTTTACACATCCACTTTGTAAAGAGACAACATAAAAGTAGCTTTGCTGATGAGGTCTTAGGCACTTTAAAAGTTTGTTTTCTTATGCATAACAATTTCAGTGAAAGCAATTAGTTTCAATAGGTTATCGTAAGCGTTAGAAATAACACTTATTTTTTTCCTATTTCTTAGCTCACAAACTGATACATTCTGATAAGTCCAAAAGTTTTGAGATGATTAGACAAGGTGAAATAGTGAAAATATAGGTATTTAGTCTTCACTTGTCATTGATTTAATTCTAGAAACCACATGTCACACTTCAAAATGTGACTTGGGGCCATTTCAGGTCTCACTTTAAATCATATATGGCATTTCAATGGGTCATAAGGAGTAATAGTTTTCCCTGTCAAAGCATCTTTCAAACAAATTTGAAAATTATAGTGGGCTTTGAAATGGAAAAAACTCAGAGCTGATTTACAGATGCTTGAAAAAAACCACTGATTGCAGGCAAAATAAACTCTGCCATACAGAGAAATATTCTCCAGAATATATTAATCACTGATAATTCCTGCTTTTTCAGATTCCCTTGCAAAAGTCCAAATTTGCACTTAATAATTAGTTTCTGTTTCAGGGCTTGGCTAAGTATGCTTTGTATATGTGCTCTAACCAATCATGCTGTGAATGATTATAATAAATTTTGCACGTAGTTCCTCTAGCATGGTTTGTAGGAGGGACCAGAGTTGAGCAAATGGGCATCCATGATCCCTTCTAAAAAAGGAACTGAACCTGTGCAAAAAAAATTGTTAAAACGTCCTTTCATGTCCTTTCAATAAAATACACTCTACCTAAATATTGTCAAAAGTTCTATGCAGAAAGCCTGTGTTTTCAAGGGAAAACAGTGCCATTTTATGCTGCAACCACTTTCTCCTAAAATGTAGCATACAAAAGAATTTAATTTCTGTTAAGTGAGGTCACAATCTCACTTTGCAATGCTAACCAATAGCTGCAGTAGATTTCAAGAGTTGTAATTCTTTTCATTATGATATTTTTGCTTAGCTTGAATTTCAAGACCTTGAAAAAAATTTGGTGTGCTGGTGGAAGCCAGGCATCCCAACTAATAATTAATGGACTTAGGACAATTAAATATAAAGGAAAAAGATAAGTATTATTTGGTTTCCTTTTGAAACTAGAAGACATTCAGAATGGTGTTTTAAAATCTTTTTCTGCAAGCACAGTGAAGAGGACCTTTAATTAATACAGACAATTATTACATAATCAGTTTATCCATATGGTGAGCCTCCATATACAATTACTTCAGACCGCATCCTTAAAAAATCACAAACCAATATGCTTTTCAAATTTTTTCAATAGACTTCATGAAGCACAAAAAAATCCCAACCAACAACCAAACCTCCAAAATACTAAACCAATCTCTCTGAAAGAACAGGACAAGAAGTTCTTTGTCAGTGCTTTTAATGAGTCAGGTATACATATCATAAAATCATAGAATATTCCAGGCTGGAAGGGACCTCCAGGCATCATCTAGTCCATTCAAACAGGCAGAGACATCTCTACCTAGGTCAAGTTGCTCAGTTTCATCAAGACTGACCTTAAATGTCTCCAAGGAAGGGGCTCTGCCTGGGCAGACCATTCCAGTGATCAGTGGCAGTTCATTTCCCATTAGAAGACTATCCCTTTCCCCATTGATATCTATTTTATGTTTCACAAACTTTATTTGTGCAAACTGTAATTTTGGTATGGAAAATTTCAAGCAGTGAGATATTTAAAAAACAAACAAACAAACAAAATCTACTTGCTCCCATATTTTATTTGCTGTCTTGGACTATTTCTATCTTTGTCGATACCTCGTCAGTGCTGTTGTGTGTCTTTTTTTTACTTACTAGGTAAATATGACTGACAATAAAAGTTCTATCATGCACTGTTTGATCCTAGATAGATAAATGGTACAAATATCAAAACTGGTATAATTTCAGAACAGTTGTCACATCTCACTCTGTCCATGCTCATGGCTTCAGATGTAAATACTTCTGGGTCAGAATGCATAGGATCGCTTGAGATTTCAATTGCCGTGCAGAAAATAGACACCCTGAATGCCTGAGTGAGATGATGATCTCACAGACTTGTTTAGCATTCACCAAGATCTGTACATCCCAAACCTGTTGAACTGTTGTAAATTTGTCACTGAACATGACATACTTAGTACTTCAGCACTGCTGAGAGTCTTGCACAGACTGTACAGAGGCAATCTCAGAGCATGTGTACGTTGCACCGAAAAAACCAACACACTGCCTCATGTATCTATTGTACAGACTGCCAATGCTGTGATGTTGATCAAGCCTATCTTGAGTCACAGATCTAACTCATTATATGCTCTTCAGTTTGAACTGTGACTATTACTGTTTTGCTGTCACTGAGACCATATTTATATCCCCAATCCATTTACAGGAGACATATAGCCAGGTAGTAAAGATGAAGCAGAATTTTCAATGTCCTTATACCTCTTCTGGTATCAGCCCAGTTGCTGGTTTCTGCAGTTTTAGGCCTTCAATCATCCACTCTTCTAAACTAATTTTTCAGTTGCCAAGTATGGCCAGACTTTCTTAAATATATTATCCAGGCAATCAAAAAAACAATAAAATAAAAAAATAAAAAAATGTACTAATTAAAAGTCCTGTTATTGATCATTCTTACTTGACTAACAATTGTATCAAATTCAAACTTCGAATTCAAGTTACTAGTCCTTTTAATCTTAGTAATACAAGAAAGAAATATCTTGTACTCAAGAGTTCAGAAAATAAATGAAGATAGTAGTTGCAGACCAGCTTTCTCCTAAGCCCTGGTGCCAGGCTATCACTGCAGGCTTAAGCGTCAAGGTAGAAAGCACAATTTCATTTTTCTGATGAAGCCTGTAATAGCAGGAAAAAAAAATCAACTCAGGTTGCTTTCCACGTAATCCTAAAGGAAAAGCTCTCTTAAGTTATAAGACAATTTTGCTAAAGCAGAGTTTCTTATCAGTGGCTCAGCTGTGGGCAAAACGCCCAGTCTTGTGGTAAAGACATTTCAGAAACAGAATCAAAGTAGTTCACCTAGTTTTCCTCAAGCTGTGTGGATGAATATTGTTAGCTAGATTCTGATCTCCATTGCACCACTCTAGCAATGGGTAACTTGTCACTTCTTCAGGACAACTATCTTGACTTGACTACAGTCACACACTGGTATCCTGGGATAAATCCTTGGCTCTTTTATTTCAGGAGATCCCTGGTTTAAGTGGGCTGCACATGCATGTGATGATTACTTTCTCTTTGTTCTATCTTTGTTCCTAGACATCTTTCTGAAAATCCTATATCCTGTCCAATTACACTGCTTTCTGTATGAACCACCTGTTTCTTTAATGTGTTAACAGCATGGAATTTTACTCAACATGTTCTACATCCCATAAAAAAGACTTGTCCTTGCCCAAGGGTTGAGTAGCTGTTGTGCTGTGACATTTTTGGCAGAGGAAGAACATTTCCTACTGATGTAGTGTTCACCATTCCTTCTTTCAAGATGTAATTGTACCTCTGGTCTGGAATTTATACAGCCGTTTTGGCTTTTAAATCCAAGGAAGATGAACATTAGGATTGCTGCATAATATCCCTTCTTTTCATGTAAAGGTGTCTTTTTGATGCGTGATCTCTATTTTTTTAAATGTTGACGTGCTTAATTTTCACAATAGATTTGTAATTGTAGAGGTGGTGATGTTATGAACTGCAAGTAACTCTCAATGGGAAATATTTTCTTTTATTCCAGACTCCATTGGTTTGGATCATTAAAGCATGGGGGTTTCAATTTGCAAGCCAAATTTAGAGGCTTCTTTATTACAAAGTCTGAAACAAACTTTTGCTTGAATGTATAACTAGAACACTAATCAAAATTGAAATTGTTTTCACAATTACAGTTCATGGAGGGAATCACAGGGTACATAGATCATTGGCCTGTGGCTTTTTAGAAACTTCTATAGCTGTCACATTTTGAATGGATATTTCATGGCAGCTTTTTGCAAGATCTCATGTGTATGATTTAAGCAGTGCTAGCTGTGATGTTGTTTTCCTCTGAGTCACAACCAAGACAGTTTTTTCCCAGTTGCCATATCCTAGATGGCTTTTACTTTTCTGGTTATGCATCTTAGTGTCTTCTGCCATGTTGTCCATAGTCATGAACCTGACCTGCCCCTACCATGGGTGGTAACCCCTTCTCCCATGGCCAGCTTTTGACTTCTGTGACTTGGACAGTGTGGTTTGAAAGCTTTTCAATAAAGGCTGAGGCAGAAATTAATTATTTCAGCCTTCTCCATATCCTGGCAATCCAGGGCACATATTTCCTTTCAGAGGTGCCCAAATTTTCCTTAGTTTTCCTAACCTGATCCCTGGCTTCGTAAAAATTTCTCTATATTTCTTCCAGGCTCTCTTCCATCCTCTGTAGACTTCCTTCTTCTAGTGAGGCTGCACCTCAAGTACTAGGTGCAGTTTTGGGCATTGCAGTATAGGAAGGAAATTGAAGTGCTGGAGAGGGTGCAGAGAGGGAAAATTAACCTAATTAGGGGTACGAAGAACAGGTCTGATGAGGAGAGGTTGAGGGAGCTGGGGCTGTTCAGCCTGGAGAGCAGGAGGCTGAGGGGAGACTTCATTGCTCTCTACCTGAAAGGAGTCTGTAGTGAGATAAGAGTTGGCATCTTCTCCATAGTGACTAGCAATAGAAGATGAGGAAACAGAGTCAAATAGTGCCAGCAGAGGTTCAGATTGGATATGAGGAAAAACTTATTCACTGAAAGAGTGGTGAAGCATTGGAACAGGCTGCCCAGGGAGGTGGTGGAGGCACCATCCCTGGAAGGGATCAAAAACTTATTAGACATTGTGTTTCAGGAGATGATTTAGTGATTAGGTGTTGTAGGGCAAATGTTTGGACTTGATTTTGAAAGTCATTTCCAAACTTGATGATTCTATTCTATGATTCTTGTGTCTAATGTTGTCCAGGACTTCCTTGATCATCCACACAGGCCTCTTGGCATTTTTGCCGGGCATTTTCTTTTTGTAGGGATGCAGTGAATATTGGATTTAAGAGCAAAATAGACTGTATAAGTTCCAGACCAGAGGTACAACTACATCTTGGAAGAAGAAATGGTGGACAGTGCTACAGTAGGAAATGTTCTTCCTCTGCCAAAAATGTCACAGCACAACAACTACTTAAGCCTTGGGCAAGTGCAAGGCTTTTTTTTTTGTGGGATGTAGAACATGTTGAGTAAAATCCCATGCTTAAGCACATTAAAGAATCAGGTGGTTCATACAGAAAGCACTTTGCTCCTGTCCATAGGTCTCATCCACAGAAGTCCCAAATCTGTTCTGTTTATTACTCATGTTGTATGCAGCAGTGCCAAAACACCTTAGCTGGGCCCCTGACCTTGCCCTCAACAACAGCACACAACCCCCAGACTACAGCTGTAGCTACTCACTGAGTAGCATGTTCTGACTCTCATCTCTTGCAGGGACTAGAGTTGCTCAGCCTTTTCACAAATCTTATTATGAAGCTGTATTTATTAGACATGTTTAAGTATAGAAAGTACCAACCTGTCACTTCATAATCTGGCCACCCTCAGTGAAGTACAATTGCTCAATAATCAGGGTCCAAAGTTATTAGTTTGTAATATACTCTGGATTTAATCTTCATCTTCTAATTGATTATATTTTGTTTATCAGTAATTTAATTACTTTGTCCATATATTAAGCATGTTCTCAAATTCTTGCCATTAGCAGCGCCATGCATTCACTTATTGCTATACAACTTTAGGTTGTTTTTAGACATTTCAAGGTCTACATATTTTCAGAGTATGATACCACAGCTTGTCATCTGTAGACATTGTCATTCCTTTTGTGGAATATAGGCAGCCCATTGGTCTTGAATCTACTAGCTGACCAGTCACAATAGCAAGTTACCCATCACTGTAATTGTACAGCTGTTTGATTTTTTCCCTTCTCTTCTTTTTTTCTTTATTATTTTAAGAGCTTGGATGGCCTTTAACCAACCTTAGTAAATGGTTTCTTTGTTCTGATCTTGCAGAGTTATCAGTCCTGCCCGTTTCAGTTAAGCTGTGAGCGTGCAGAATGGAAGAAAAAGTGGACTAGGTTTTACAGAGCAAGATCTGTCCAAAAGTGGCAGCAACTGGCCTACTTGCCCCTAAAGACAACCATGCTAATGTCTTCTTCAGTTTAATGAGTACAAAACCAAGGAAGAAAAAAAAGGAAAAAAAGATAGCATGCAACAAAAGAATATGATAAGAAGAAACAGAGCTCATAAAATTAAGCATAAATCCCCAAGAGGGAGAAATGCTTTCTAAATCTTCCCAGATTTTTTCTGAGTAAAGGTTTCACATCAATAATTGAATATGCAATGCATGTGTCACTTCATTAATGAAATTGGCTTTACATTTTATGTCTCAAACTGCTCTTTATTTCATGCATCTACCCTGTCTGTGATTTTCTGTTTACAACATTGATGAGCTGTCCTTTAGACCAATGGCAGGTGAGTACTTGCTTGAATAAGCTTTAGGATCATTAATAACCATACAGCAGATGGAGAAAGCACTAAACTTTTCTACCAATCCTCAGTAACATTAGTTAGATATTCACTTTATGCACGTCAGATGTTGCTAAAATACATGCAAGAGTCTACAGTGCAGAGGGAAGAGAAATGTAAGAGCAACTGTCTTTGAGGAGACTTTGATGTGCTAAACAGGTATGCCCAGTGTTCACTGGCAAAGCCCTTAATTCTGAAACTCAACTCTGAGTGAAAAGGGTCACCAGGTGCCATTCTGTCACAAGCATGTGACAGTTGTACTGCAGCTTTGAGCTGCCCATAAGTTGTAAGAGTGAATTCTGACCTAATTATCTCATTTATTTCTCATGTATAGTCCCATTAGATTAGACCTTTGAAGAATAAGTTTTGTCTTTAGGAATTTGATGTTGAAAAATGTCTCATTAAATTTTTATTTGAAGATCTTATGCAGTAATGAGACAATAACTGTAACTCATCATCAACTGTAACTATATTGTATTTCATGAGATGAATTCCTAGAACAGCAGAAACAGCACTGGAGTTTTGGGACTTTTTGGCACATTCTTTGGTATGTATGGAGCCATGAAACATTTACAGGTTATTTCCATGCGACTTCAGATTGGCTGATATGAACTGGACACAATGGAAAGTTCATCTGCATGAAGATTTTATGAACACTGAGAAAAAACTTGACAGTGTGAGCCAGTTTATTTTCTGAATAGGAGATTATGATGTATAAACACTAAAATAATAATCTGAAACTATCCTAAGGAGTTTCAAAAAGATAAAGAAATCCATGCAATAGAGAAATCTACTTTATTCCAAATGTTCTTTTCTAATTTTAGAACCTAATCTGTCAATGCAGTGATTGTCTCGGCCTAAACCAAGTTCTTGAATCCCCATGTACAGTTTATGCAAATACGGTGTTTCTTTAAATATGCTAACAGTATATTCATTTAGAGAATCAGTTTTATGCCAGGAACTAAACTGAAGGGAATTTCATGAAAAATATCTGACTGAAGGCTTTTTGCAGCTGAATTTGACATTATTATGTGGTCCTGAGGTTGCATAATCATGTTCCTACTATATGAGAAACATATATATTTCCCGTGTATAGAGAAGTCTAAGCTGGGGAATTGATTGCAGCTTAAATTACATTTCCTACTACATTTCAGAAGGCCACAGGTTTAAGTACATTATTCTGCCATGGACTTGATTTAAGCTACAGCAATACCTTTTTCAATTTTCATTATGATATTTGCTACAAAGAAAAAATTTGTCAAGAGAACAGATTCATGTCATGTGAGTTTGTGTCCCTGCTACAAATTGTGATAGGAATGAATGACCAGATTTTAACTACCCAATATGTTATGTACAATGTGCCAACTTGGTATGCCATTTGAGCTTCTATCATGGTTTTTTATTGGATAGATATTTTACTGTCACTTACCTATTAATTACAGCTGCAATGAGGATTAATGGAGTGGTTATCAAATCAGAAGGAAGCACATTGAAACGGTTGTGCAAAGAACACAAAATTTTAATTCAGGGAATAGGAATGTGTTATCTTGTAACATGAGTGGGAAGAGGAAATGTCATAATCAATCAATTTCTCAAAATTAAGCTTGTTTAAAAATATTTCTGAGTGATGTTTCATAGAAGAGATGAATAGATGATGACAGACTCCCCCCAGAACTATCTATTTACCTATGAATGACTGGGATGAGCAAATTGCCATGCTATTAATATTTGGAATTAACATGATATAACCAAGGGGGTGGCCAAAGTGAGAAAGACTGTCTGAGCAAAATGCAGAGGTGACTAGTAAGGTGATATAAATTAGACAGCTGAATGCCCAAATGTATACCTGTGGATGTCAGACCTAGCTGCTGATGTCTGGAGTAGAAGGATGACTGTACTCCACATGTTGTCAGGGGGCAAAAAATATGTTTTCAGACCTGCTTTTCTAGCCTATATGTACCTTTCATGTTGGTATTTTTTGCAGGCCTGATGCATGTACAGCCACCCTGACAAGGACCTAACAAAGACGAAGGCTTTCCCAAAGACCTGATAAAGATCAACTCAGTGTCTCAGGACTATTACTTGTTGTGGCACAGTCTAGGCTGTCAGTCTGTTTTTGCCCTGCATTTGCCCCAAGATGATTAGAAAGACCACAGCTCAGACCACTAGAGTATAAATGGAGCCCTGCAGGAGAATCAAATTTAAACTGGTCCTTCTTGAATCATCACAGGATGGCATCTAAGTTGGGATGTAGTCGGGATGTCATTTAAGCAAACCTCCCAGATTTGACTGAGCCGCTTTGTGAGTGAATTATTTCTTCTAGATACCTTTGAGTGAACTCTCACCCTGTTTTGGATAAATGACTCCTTGTTTTGGGTACCCTTGAGTTGTGAGTTGAGTGAGTATCTTTCTTAAAGAGTATTCCTATAAGTTTAGGAATTCATTGTGTAATAACATATTACCACTTAACATGCAAATTTTAATTGATTTTGGTGTGTTGGAGTGCTAGGCAACTTGGTTGTGATAAATTCTCAATGTTTGGATTGCTACTGCTCTTTGTTTTGTGGGTGCCACTCCAGTACTGGTCAGATAAGTATTAAAGACTGCTTTCTCTCCATTCAAAAAATGCCTGAAGTGTTGATGGGTGCAAAACAGTTCAACTTTAACTAAAATAATGAAATACATGGTTCTTCAACTGATGTCATGACATTAGTAGTTACAATACTCATCTGGTTTATGCATGATGTAGCTTTGTGAGTTCAGGGAGGAAAAGACCTTCAGTTTAAGAGTCCTATCATGTCATGTGGAAGATTCAGACTTATTGCTCTATCTTACATCAAACTGCTTAAGGAAACTTAAACTGATGAGGAAATGAATTTTGAGTGCAGTGTTCTAATAGCTTGGGCAATCAGAGAAGATACTTAAACCAACCATGGTGGCACCCAGTAGCTTTAGACAGGTAAAAAAGGAAGGAGCAAGCTCTTCAGTAGGCCAGCTGATAGTGAGGAGGTGAGTTAGGTATTTTCAGTCTTACTGACTGATGTTAAGTCACTTGTCTTCATCTCAAAAATTGTTCTATGTATGACTATGTCATTGAGCAAAATACCTTTAGGGAAGATAGAAGCAGCAAATTATTCTGACAAAATCATTCTTAATCTAATACACTATAAATCAAATTAAGTACTCATGTTCATCTATTTTAAGATCTTCACTGACATAAATATATTGGTAAGAGCAGTTTGATTTTGTTTTTCCACATTCTTAATAGTTATGCTGACTTTGTCTAGATTAGGAAGAAAACTTCTAATGAGGAGCTAGCAGAAGTGCTCATTTAACCTTGTCTTTGGTTTCATGGTATGTAAATGTAAGGGAAAATGGGTGAATGAAAGATGCCCATATATATATATTTATACTCCTTATCTCCTGCTGTCAATGGAACCATTGTATATAATTTTTCAGTAGCTATTTGCAGACTTGAAGTAGGAACAAACAGCTGTGTTGGAGTTTCAAAGGCCTAGATATTTAAAATGCCTATATATGTAAGCATTTGTGTAAGCTGTTTCTCCTACATACTTACTCTTCTCCAAATTATTAGATTCCTTCTAAGTTTTTTCTGCCTGTTTCCCATCATAGTTGAAATCGATAGGATGTGCTGCCCACCTCCCCGATTCCATAATACCTGTCATCTGTAGACAGAATTTTGGCAACTGAGATTTGACAGAACTCTTCAGTCTTGGCTAGAATCACGGAGCATGCTAGAGGATGTAATTACTGCTACTTTACACATTGCTCCTGAAATTGATCTTTCCTGCTTGGCACAGTTCTTTCTCCCAGAAGCACCATTTGTGATAAGGTAAAAGTAAATGGATAACTAGGAACTCCCTTGCAGCTCAAGCCACAAAACTATCTACTTAAAGGAAGCAGTTAACATTTTAAAGGATATTTTAGGTGTGTATGTCCAACTACTACCAAGTCAGATAGAGAAAAAGTTAGTGAAACAGACTTACATTAGTGTTTTTATTTGTTGCATTTTTGTGAAATGGCCACATCAATACATGGTGAGTAGTAATTGCAGAAATAGGTTATTTATTATAATCCAAATAGAAATGTTGCACATGGCCTTTAGTGATTAGTACATTTGAGACAAAACTAAAGATGTGCAATTATTTGGCCTGCAAATGTATTTTTGGATTATCCTTATTATCCAATATCACTGGGACATTATGAAACCATGTTAGTAAGCCAGAGAATCCTGATATGTTATGCATAGTCAGATATGTAATGCAAAACTGATTCAAAATTCTCTGAAAAATATAGATAATGAGAGAATTATATTATTTCCACCAATTTTAAACCTCACTGTAGATGTAATAAAAATATTGCTGCAAAAATGCATAGGAAATACATAATAATTAGGTAAAAATATAAAATATGATGGTTACTACATTGACATTCCATTGGCTCAGTGGGTGAATATACTCAGTGCTGGACTGCTGACAATATAAGGTAGTTGTTGCATGCTTTGTCCAGCTATGGCTCTCTTTAAAAAGAAACTGCTACAGACTTTAAGGTCTGTTTGTCATATTTGAACTTGGTGAGTTGCCTTTATCTGTAAGAAATAGAAAAAAATTAAGATGTACTAAGATGTAACCTCTAAGCTGAATTCAGAGTTTCAATGGAAGAACCTGAAATAATCACTTCTCTAGGGAATTACCTTTTGAGATCACTCCCATTACTAGTGTAAGTACTAGATAGTGTGGATTTGTTCTCTTTCAGTATTTTGCATCTACTATTTTAGTTTTACATTCTGACCAAGTAAATGTTTCAGGACTTAAAGGTAGATCCTAGAACTTCTCTGTTCTAGAAAGTCAGTTTTACTGTAACTAAATCAATGGCTCTTTTGCAAAGTGGAAAGGCCCTACCAGAGTAAACACCATGTAGATATTAACTGCAATTACATTTTTAGGCATTTCCTTTTAATGAAAGCTGTGTTAGGGCTGCTAATGTATACATTCATCTGTGGTGATCCTGTATACTGCCTGGCAATGGAATAGTCAAAAATATCTATTTTTGAGAAATAATGTGGAACCTGAAGAGGTAGTGAGAGCAGTGTATCTTGGAAAGGAAGCAGTGGGGATTTAAACCCCAAATTCAGTGTTATTCTCCATTGCAATAAATATCTGCAAGATGTATGTGAAAAAGTTCTTCCAATGTCTATCAGACTCCAATTTATACACATGGAGGACAAAAATACATGTCTACTTGAACTTAGATATCAACATAGAGTCCTTTAATACTGAACCTCAGAATGAAGTATACCCAGATAAGAGCCAGAAAGAAGGTGCAAATGATATGATGGTGAATTTAAAAGTAATTAAGCTGGCAGCACCTTCACTGCATCTTGACTGAAATGGATTTATCTGTAATCCTGTCAGTGGCCTTGTGCTGGACTCAGATACTGTCCCCTCTCCTCCTTCAGGCTTCAGACTTCTAATGAACACAATGCAGACACTTAATGGACTTATTTCACATGTCCTAGCAAATCTCTGAACTGTATGCTACATGCATTTGGAATATTTACCCTCTTTCTCCTTAGTTAATCTATGATTTATCATAATAAACTCCCTGCTCATTTATATAAAAAGCCCACCCCTGTTGATCTGAACACAGCTATAGATCATGATCTATTCACTCTAAAAATATTTGCTGCGGTAAACTGTAACATTCTTATTATTCATAGTAGAACAGGAGCCAAGTTTTATCAAAGTTAATCCTACTGTGCTTGAAGTAGCAGGCTGTTTTTTGACTCCTTTGGCAACAGCCATGTTTTGGGCCCTGAGACAGGATCTTTGTTGAACTGCTGTTTCAAAATCTTCAATATGCCAAAATCAAGAATGATGTATCTCAAGATATAGTAGACCTTATCCATTAGTTCCAGACCTAGGGAAGGCAAAGAAGTAGTTCAGAATTTTTACAGTAGTTGGTTGCCAGTTTGGGGGGTGTTCTGACTTATTCCTTAATAATTGAGTGGCTTCAGCTTGACTTGAATATGTACTTGTACGTTTGTACTTTTGCTCATTGTATATCCTTTCAATTTTCAGATATTCACAGTGAAAAGAAAATGACACCACCAATCTGGAAGCTCCTAAAGACAAGCAAACTACTAGCAGACCTTTCATCACCAAGCATGTCTTTACATTAAAATCTGACCACAAAAAGAGATCATTTCAAGTGAGTCAAGTTCTCAAACAATTAAATCACAGCATAACATATTAAAGTCTCTGCAGTGATTGGAGAACTGCTATCAGTTCATCTAGCAGCTTTGGTAGTACAAGAGGAGCAAAGTAAAGAAATATTTCAGTCCATTTCATTTCCTGTTACAATCAAGACCAGAGTGTTCAAACAGAAGGTCCAATATACCTTTACAGTAAAATTGAATGGTGGGGTATTTTTCAACCGTTAACAAAAGAACAAATATTATGACTGCTTCAAGATTAAAGAGAACATCTCTCTAAAGATCTACTCGGTTTGAAGGAAATGACACTGACTCATAATGATACTTTGAAAGAATAATGGCCATATAATGTGATTTTAAGTGTGCAAAGTTCAAAGAAAAATGAAGATGAAACAGCCTGAAAAACATGATAAAATTTAAACCTTTTTTGCTTTTGAAACAATTCTTGCTGGTAACAATTCTTTATTAGTTATAATAAGCTTTTATTAAATATTTGTCCTCTAAAATGTCTAGATAATATGTAGACAACTTTTATAAAGTATTTTGGAAGTCATATTGCACAAAGCGTGGATAGGGCGTATCTGTAAGTTGCCCCTTTTGTGTCTCCTTGAGGAGAGACAGCTGTATCTAGATTATCAGGATGGCTAGGTGTGGCTTACTGATTTTGTTGTGTGGTCCATAAAGCCCTAGTGCAAGTGAGAGTAACTTAAAATACCAAGTGGTATGGAGCCTAAGGAACTGATACTGCAACAGATCACACTTTTTTCACTACTATTGACGTGTTTTTAATTTCAGCAACTCATTCTTCTGTGGAGATAGAAAGACTTTTGAAATAGAAACTGCAGAAAATTTTGCTGAGAGCTCTGTCCTGTTATACATGGAGAGAGAGAGAAGTTGATTACGGTGAGTATAGTGAGACACTGGAACAAGTTGCCCGGGGAGGTTGTGGATGCCTCCTCCCTGGAAGTGTTCAAGGTCAGATTGGATGGGGCCTTGAGCAACCTAGTCTAGTGGGGTGTCCCTGCTTATGGCAGGGGGGATTGGAATTAGATGATATTTAAGGTCCCTTCCAACATGAACCATTCTATGAATCTATTAAGGGAAAGAAAGTAACATTTTTTCATGCACCATATATATATGGTATGACTTTTTAAGTGTTGAAGAATGCTAATGAAGTTCAGCTGTACTAAAAAAAGTCTACTTTTAGACATGATAAGAATAGTCTTCAGCATTTGTTAACTGTTATGATCTTAAAAGTGATATGTAATTATAGCTATGTTTGGTCACTGAAAATGTTTGCACCTGACAGTATATTACTCCAGTACACTACCAGGAGATGCCAATTCTCTTTGCTAAAGCTGGGAAGTATTCCCTCTTCAAACAAGTTTGCACATACTGCATTATGCATGAAATGTATTGTGAAACAGACCTCAGTGGGGTTAAGCTGTTGGCTCAAAATAGCAGAAATACTTAAAAATGACAGATCCTGGAAAATTTGATTTATGTTTTACACCTGCGGCAAATACCAGCTAGACATACAGTTTTCCAATTTTTGTCTTTCTCTGCAGGGAATATCATTATTTGCTAAGGAACTACTGAGACTGTATGGTGCTGATGAAGATTTAGCTACTTCTTGTTATCTCATAAAAGCAATCATGGTAGTTTGATCCCTATGCTAGAGTGACATTCTTGAAAAGTAGTTGATTTTATTTGAGCAATTATATTCCCAGTCTCATGAAACTATACATATTTCTGCAAGAAGAAAGTAGTAATTGGAAATAAGGATCACATGTTTTTATATTTACGGGAGCTTTGAAACTGTGGAACATATGCATTTACAGAAAAGTGTTGCGATTCTGTAAAAAAATCTTACTTTTAATGTTTTGCTCACTCAGTAAAATTCTTACTCCAATAAATAGGTCAAATACTGCTTGTATTGCATTACTGTTACCGAAAACAGCTACATCTTGAAAAAGGACTGTGAGAGATCCCGCTGGAACTTGACCTTGCCTCAGGGCCTCTGTGCTGGGCACTGTGGGGCCATGGCCAATAACCCTATTCTGCTTACCCCTGCTGAGGAATACAGTCCGGCACCCATCTCACCTTCTCCCTCTGTGCTTCCTTGCAGGGAGAAACATAAAGATGAATGGGGGCGTGTGGTAAAATTATGTGAACCTGTGAATGTACTAGGCAGGTCAATATAAAATGATTTTTTCTGTAATATGCTAACTGGGGCAAAAATATGCTTAGATGGCAAAAGAAATACTACACTGTATACATAAATCCCTTGACTCATTGTCCTAGGGTTGTGTCTTGAAACATAATCTAGAAACTGGCATTAAACAAAATGCTTGGGATATAGTTTTTGACTCTTCATGTTTCTGAGTGGTTTTCTGGAGGCAGAGGGAATGATATTAAGAGAAGTATGATTTCTGGTCACCTTATCTTTTTTTAAAGCAACTGCTGTTGCCCACTTGCAGTCATACAGTTGCTATGGTCTGCCCAGTATGTTGTTGCTTATGTTCTTACTGTGATATCTTGCTGAAATACTAAAGGTTGACATGATTTTCCATAGTTTTCTACCAAAAAGTGTCAACTGTAGTCAAATGGCTCATAACATTTGTAAAAAGCAAGGAGATGTGACCCCCTTGAATGGAGAAGGGAAGTAGAAGTACCTAGACAATTTGCATAGCAAAATTGCTAAGACAGACCTCAAGTGACAAATAAACTGACAGATAAACAGAAGATAATTGTTTTGAATTTCAACAAGGAGTATTTGTGTTAGATATTGGCACAAAGCTCTCAACATTTAGAAGAATAAACTAGTGGATTAGAGTCTCTGGTGACAATAAGATCTCCATGCCTGGAGGACTTTCAGAAAAGGTTAGATAAACATCTATCAGTACTGACATGGGTACAGTTGTTTGTGCATCAGGGCATGAAGTTGTGTTATCGATCAGTCTGTAGGCTGCAAAACATGAAAAGCTGGTAAGTGAAATGATGGTAACATAAAAGGAAAAGCCATACAAGCCCATCCTATTACACACAAGTAAACTACAAAAATCCAATCAATGAAAATATAAATGGCAGTCAACGGTTTTCTTTAATTTTCCCCCTATAAATTAAAAATAAAATACATTATATGATGATCCATAGAAAAGTTTTTTCTCCAGAATGTTTTAGCTAAAGACATAATTAGGTGAGCTACATAATCTCTGAAGTTCTTCACAAGCAAGTGATTGTATAACCTATGCCTCCAGTGTCTGTAGAATGAATGAAGACATGGTCAAATCCAGCTGAAGGTGAAGCCAACCCCTCACCCTTCTGTACGTGGCTGTCATTCTCCTTTGACTGTAAAATGAGACAGATGTAGTGATATGTTGAGCTTTGGCACACAGATACATCCAAGGTTTTCACACAGGTGAGGAATGCTAGGGGTTGTTTTAGTTTATATTGTTGGTAGCTAGAGGAGTCAGTGATTTGGATATACTTCATGGCTTGAACAGGATAATTATTTTCCGAAGGGAAGAAAGTCTATGGGCATTACTATGCATGTTGTGTTATAAGTGTTTTATTGTTAACCTAAAGCACACATAAATTGCATACACATCTGATGAAATGGAGTAACTTAGTTGAGACAATTAGCGCAGCACATCCACTGAAAGCTATAATCCTGGTAGAACAACAATGTGCAGAGAATTTGTCTGCTAAGTCAGAAGAAAATCTGACTGGAAAAAGTAAGAAACACAAGTGGATTCTGCTGCAGAAAAATAAAAAATATGCATTTCAATAAAATATGAATGGGCAGAAAGTTTCTTTTACCAACTGATTGCAGACTTGTGTATGTGAGGGACAAAAGAAAAATTCCTATAGTGAGTGTGAAGAAAATCTCATAGAAAGTAAGATCCTCTTTTAAAACCTTGATATTGAAACTATATTTCCATCAATCTATATATTTTATTACCATGACAAGTTAATAAACCAGTAGTGATTATAGACATAGCTTTTATAAATGGTAGTGGTGAGTATGTGACTTTGCTAACTGAAGGTGCTGGAGTTAGTGATGTGCTGTTCTCACCACAGTTGTTTAATTCCCTCTACTATGTAAAGAGATATGGACAGACCAGAGTCACAGAATCAGAGAATAGTAGGGATTGGAAGGGGTTTATGAAGATTATCTGGTTCAAACCTCCTGCCAGAGTAGGTTCATCTAAGCAGGTTGCACAGGAACAGGTCAGGCAGCTTTTGAGTGTCTGGAGAAGAAGAGTCCACAACCTCTCTGAAAAGCCTGTTTTATTGTCCTGCCATCCTCAAAGTAGAGCTCCTTGTGTTTAGATGGAACTGTGTTTTCTGTTTGTGCCTGTTGCCCCTTGTTCTGTTCTTGGGCACCACTAAGAATCTCCTCATCCTGGCACCCACTCTTTGGATATTTAGAAGCAGGCTAAACAGACCGAAGTCCCTCAGTCTTTCCTCATAAGAGTTGTTCCAGCCTCTTAATTATCTTTGTTTCCCTTCATTGTACCCACTCTAGTAGTTCCTGCCCTTTTTGAGTTCTGCAGTTCTGCTTTCAGAAAATGTATGTGTCAGTGTGGTCCCCGACGCTGTCCCACCTATCCTCTACATAGGTTAGAAACTGTTCCTAACCTCCACACTCTCCTGAACCTGTCTGTGTTCCCTCAGGCCAGTAAGGTGTCACAGAGGCATGTAATATGGGCTGCACTAGTCAGTTACATCCTGTTGCTCTGAAAATTTTTCTGTAAGCCAGATCCAGGTATTTTTTTTACACCAGATTACCCAAAGAAAGCAGCTCATGGGAAGAGTGACAGTTTGTCAGTTATGTGTTCATTATCGATTCAGATCCCTTAAGCTACATTTGACACTATTAAGTTAAATTTTCATATTCAGCTCAAAGACAAAATCAGCAGGCATTCTGGAATATGAAGTGAGCAATATACTCCATAGCAAAAATAAATGCTTTCACAATGATTTACATGTTTATGGCAATTACGGTGGCTAATGTGGAATGAAGTCAAATTTCAATAAAAATGAGTTAATTATGTCCTATTTTAATACTAAGACAAGGAAATAAGCATCCTGCATAGTTGATATAAATATTAATTGCCTGCAAGATGACATATAAAAGCATAATACTCTGTTATGATAATGAAGCAAATCCTAAGATAACAGACTACTGTTCACTACTGCATATGACATTGTCTATACAGTGTCAGTGTGTGGGAGAAACTGCAGATCTTGTAAATAAGGACTCACCAACTCTTAAAAAAAACAAAACCTTTTCTATTTCACAATTTCAAAATGAATCACAGGACTGAAAATGCTTTTGTAATAATCTACTCTGTGTGTGCACGCGCATGTGTGTGGGGTGAAAGAAAACAGTTTCTCAGCATCTGTATTCAACCACAAACTTCTGGTCAGGCTTTTTTTGATAACGAGATAAAACGGACCTCAGGAAGAAAGGAGACTTCTAAAGAAAATGTAAATATTAAATAATTCTTTGTTCCTTTCTATTACACAAATCTTTCTGCGACATAACCTCAGCTAAGGGACAGGTACTGTGGATTTATCCTCTTCCTACAATTTCATAAATCTTTTCTTTTTTTTTCTGAATGTGAAAATATTTTTATTGCTTTTAGCAACACTGTGCTACTAGAAGACAAGGGTGTTACAAAGTCAGCTCACAAGTATCACTTTTTATCTGACACAAGTTCACAGAATCATCAAAGCTGGAAGAGCACTCTAGCGATCATCTAAACCCCCACTAAAGCAGGATTGACTAAAGCATGTTACACAGGACTGCATCCAGGCGGGGTTTGAGTGTCTCCAGAGATGGAGACCCCACAACTTTTCTGGGCAGCTTGTTCCAGTGCCTTGTCACATGCACACGAAAATTCTTTCTCAAATCTAATTGAAACCTCCTGTGTTCCATCTTGTGTCTGTTGTCCACTGTCTTGCCGCTGAGCAAAACTGAAAAGAGTTTGGCTCCATGAACAAGATCTCCTCCCAGTCTTCCCCTCTCCAGGCTAAAGAGTATCAGCTCTCTCTATTTTTCCTTTTAAGACATGCTCCAGGCCCCCCCATCATCTTTGCTGCCCTCTGATGTACTGTCTCCAGTAGTTCCCTGTTTCTCTTGAACTGGGAAGTTCAGAACTGCACACAGTACTCCAGATGTGCCCCACCAGGGCAGAGTAGAGGGGGAGGATGATCTCTCTAGACCTACTGGACATACACTTCTTAATGCACCCTAGAACACTCACTATTGGCCTTCTTGGCAACAAGGGCACACTATTGGCTTGTGGTCAGCTTACGGTCTACCAGGACTCCAAGATCCAGCTCAAGTTAATATTAGTCATTGGAAAACCATCATATTTATTTGAACTTGGACTGGTGCAGTTGTCTGCTTGCGTGTCTAATGCCATAGGATGAAGAGCTAAATATATACCATGTACTTTCCCTGGAAGATGTTGTGAAAGGCTGTTTTTTATATTGTGCTACACACTGGCTAAATACTCTCAATTAGCTTCTCAACTGAGGTAAGTTGAGGTAGTTCTGTTGAAGCCACCTGAATTCGTGATACTCTGCCAACTCATGCCTGCCCAGGATTATGTTCCTAAAAAATTTACTAAATTGCATCAGCTCTGAAATTCCCAATGTGACAGGATTGCTATATATTGAATGTGTACAGTGACACACTTTCAGAGCCGTTCTATTGACTTCTGGGGTTTTGCTTGAAGAGTGAAGGATTAGTTCACACAAGTAAGGTAGTAGTGGTTAAACCACTAAAATAATAACAAAAATGCATTACTGCAAAGAAAAAAACCCAACATATAAATTCTTAGCAAGAGGGATTCTTTGGTTGGCTTCGCTGAATACCACTGGTGGATTTACGTGTGTAAATCGAGTAGGTGATCAAATGGTCACTGTTAATGATGTAACTGCACAAAACATAGCATTCCTTACAGGGTGATTAATGATGCCTTTGGCATACTAATTTCTTCTGCAAGCCTGCTGTCCAAATGATTGTTGCACAATGTATAGTTAAAATTGTATTTCTATTTGTTGATCAATCTTTTAAAACTATCACAATATATAAAAAGTGTGATAGAAGGAAAAATCTATTAGAATGTTTTAAAATAGAAATTTTATCCTAGCAATCAATAACTTTCAAATAGATCTTTCCTAGCAAGACAATAAATACATGCATATTATTAGCTCTGTTTATTAGAAATTTTCTGTAGTTCCTTGTTTTGAAGAACTTAGAGTTTTGCTGCTAGATATGGAGTCCAGTTAGAATTTGCTTAAACCTTTTTGTAATCTAGGGATGATTATAGTTTTGAGTGTTTCTCTGCCAGAAAACACTCTTTCTGGATATTTCATTGGCGTGGGTCTTTTGCAGATTTACAAAGGTGTACGTGTGACTTTCATCAGCAAAGCACACACACACAGCCTGCAACATTAAGGTGACAGGACTAGTTAAATATATTGACTAAGTACAGGGTAAGAGGACTACAGCCGGATGGCTCCCACATTAGACATCTGAATGACAAACGAATGCATGGTGACAGCAGTAGGAATAGAAAGTGGAGTGTGGGTGAGAAAAATCTGGAGGTAAAGTATTAAGTCTAAATTCACCAGTCTGTCAGACCATGTGTCTTCTGTAATTTTTTATTTCTTCTCAACTTCTAAATAGAGATAAAGGATCAGTCTAATTCATCTAGTACTGAAAATTTTTAAGATAAGGAAAGAAGTCTTATCTCTAAACCTCCTCTGCTGCCCTGTTTCAATCCTTGATTTGTTGTATAGCTTTTACTTAGCACCTTTACCAGCCAAGCCTGGTTTCTGGAGGCAGATGGAAAGCAGCAGCACAAACATGCTAGCTAGTGGGCCTATAGTCAAAGAGTTTTGAAAATTAATGTGTGGTATTGTTTCTAATCTTCAATTTCTTTGTTTCCTGATAGCAGTCAAAAGGATTTTACATGTGCAGATACTTTACTTTTGAGTATTAAATTAATTTAAAAAAGCCTTCTTTGATATTGAACTAAAATAATAATAATATAAGAAATGTTTCTTGTGGTCTGTTTCTCACCTTAAATGAGAACTCAATGCTCTGCTTAAATAATAAGCAGTTGTTTCTTTTTCAGTTCTTGGGACCAAGTTACAGAATACAAACAATTCAGAAGGAGCTACAGGAGCAAGCTAAACAGGAATCATTGTGCCTGTGATGGGTTGCAGTCCAGTGTACTTCTAGAAATCCCTTCTGAATGCTGATGAGGTACAGTTTGCTGCTACTGTTCATTGGATTGACTGTTACTCAGCAACTACCTGTCAAAGATGTTTTCAAAGCAAGTTCATAGCTTCTTTATCTTTTGTTTTGGTACTTCTGCAAGGTAGAAATTGTGATGTAAATAGTCATTTACATCAAATGTCTGAACCCAAGTACCTTTTATTTTCCAAATGAAGAAAAATTATAATTATTATTTTTCTCATTGAACAGAAAAAGTTTTCTTGGTTGAAGCAGTAGTGTAGAGAAATAATATCCCTGCAGAGATACTGGGAATTTGTTGTGTACCCTGGCCATGTGCCCCTGCCCTGCAGCTGGGGTGACAGCAGAGTCCTGCTTCTTTTTCTCTTCACTAGTTCGGACATCTGATGATGGAGAAAAAAATCTAAGCCAAGACTTCCAATGCAGTGAGCAGCATTATTTGTATCACTTAAGTTAGCTGAAGTAACATTTTTGGGTACATTGGCATTCACCAAAAATGTTGTGTCGGTCTCTAACTTCATTGCAGCTGTCACAACTATGAGAAATATTTCCCTGCAGAGACAAAGGTTTGCTCCGTTGCCCATTGCTGTGGTCCCCATTTGTAATGACAGTAGGAATCAGCCAATGACAGACTGTTTGGCACCACCAGCATGTTCCCATAGAACAAATGAACAAAGAGAAAGACAACAATGTCTGCTATGCCATGGGCAGTTACTCTTCTATATTGGCTTTTGTTGGGGAGTGAGATGAGGACTAGATTTACTCCAGTTTCTGTACTGGTGACCAGCTTTTTGTAAGAATCTCAGTGGTGGCCCCATCTGTTCAGAGTGTGTCCAGGGAGGTCAAATAAAGGTGCAGAAATCATGATTCTCTCCTTCCCTCCAAATATGCTGCTGTAAAAGGACTAGTCTTCATCTTAGGATGTATTACTGGACCAGGAGTAAAACAAAATATAATATTGACTTTAAGATCATAAAATTGAAATTTGTGTGACATATCCCTCTGTGTATAATCAACATGCTTTCTGGGAAAGTGCAGAGAATTTCTACATGAAATATTGCCTTTGTGACACATAGGGTTGAGATATGCTAATCTAATTCAGAATGTAAGACCAAAATATAGATAAATAGATAACTATATCTTTATAGATAACACAGTTCTAATCAGGTATGAATGTCTTCACTAGCATGGGAGGTGCAGACTACTGCTAGTTTTTAATTTTCAGTAGAATCAGCTACAGCTATTGTTCTTGCTGTGAAAATTTGTGTTACTGAATATGTGTTTTTAATGAACACAGTAGTAATGCAATCAGCAGAAATTCATAACCTTAGTCCTACTCACTGAGGTTTGTGAAGATTTGAGTCTTGCATCCTGCTATATTAAAGGGAACAGTGGAGACTTTGGAAATATTTGCCTGCTTGTCACATCAGTTTGGTGGCCTTTTTTTTAGGTAGATGATGTGGTAAAAGAACCAGTTCTGTTGCCAGGTCAGTCTGGCATCAGAACTCTGGGAGTCTGTCTGTACCTCTGACAGACATACACAACACAGCACAGTTACAGATAAATGATAATAAGCACTTTGATGCTTTCAGACAGAAGTCTGAAAACAAGTCTGAAAACAAATTTGATATGAGGCAGTTTTTATAAGGTCTTTACATAAAACTGCAGGTAAACATACTACTACATGCAAATTAGGTGCATCCCTTCACACACATGGAACTGCCATGTTTAGTTAGACAGTTTTGGAAATTTCGAAAATTGTCTCTGTATTTAGTTGCGTATCTGATTTTGCATATGTGGGCCAAAACATAAGGGGAAAAAACATTAAATATAAATACTGGCAAATAATTTTTGGATCAGAAATCCCTTGAAATGTGCTTAACAGACTGCATGGGTATCCATCACACTGCCCTCTTAGAAAAGCCTGCTATGTTCAGTGGCTCTCTTCTAGCTCAGAAATGGCCACCATCCTGATCCTCTGAGGCACACACAGAAATATTCTTGAGGCTGGGAGGCCCAAGGTGTGTATTATATCTTCTGATGAAGAGAAAGAAGTTCTGGGAATAGTGGACAGGCAGGAAATTACAACATCACCTCACGTAATTCATCTCCATTTTGGGGCCATGGTGCAGGGGATATGGATTCCAGCCTCTGTTTTCTGTACTGTCTTACTTCTTGGCAGTCTTGGACCGCTTACCCATGGACTGTTACATCTCCTTTGCTGCTGGTATGATGTACTTCTCTCATGGGAGCTGCACCTGAACTACTTTTCTTTAATGCTTATTTTCCCCACAGAGAACCAGGCACCTTAAGGACTTATTGCACCTTCCATCCCTTGCTGTTTTCGCTCATATTAACATTATTTTTCCTTCTAATTGGAAAAGGAATTCTTAGATATTTTTGGAGAGCTTAATCTAATCTAGATAGTTCAGCCTAAATAAAATGTGAAGGTTTACATTTAACTACTAGTACTCATTTATGTCGGCAGAGAAATGTTAAGATGTTCTTATTTGAATTGGAACAGAACTAATTCTGTTCAGTGATTTTAATATTCAGCTCAGTCTCTTCTAACTAACTGCACTTTCTGAAGTTCAGGGCATATTTGTGCAGACAGTGTCTGCTTCTACAGGTGATGATACTTGATGTTTACAGTGATTACCAAGGACTGGGATGCAGAAATTACCTTGCTTATCCTTCTATAGAGTCCAAGGTCATGGCTAAATTTTATGTGCCTCACTGGGTGCAGTAAGTGAGAGGCCACTCCTGTGGGAAGTAGCAGACAGGACAAGTGACCTTATACTAACCAACCGGGTGTTCCAACCTATGTATGTTGCATTGCATATCTTGTAAAGCCCCTCCTGGGGCTTTTGTAATCTTGCCCTCTTTACCTTTTTCAATTACCAGCATTTGAAGGAGCATTTGAGTACTTCAATCCCAGTCCATGCATTGCTCAATCCTGCCCCTGCGTTTGATTCCCATCTGCCAGTGAGTCCAGACTGTATAAGTGGTGGCAGGGATTTAATTGCCAGCAGAGGGTTTGGGTTCAGTATTGGTTTTGTATATGTTTCCTATTAACATTACTTTCATTAAAATAATTTTCATTTTTTTTTCCAATCCATAAATCTCTCCCCCTTATCCCTTTTCTTTTCCTTTATTTGGAGTGGAAGAGGGGCTAATAGAGAACATCTGACATTTGTTTTGTGGCCAGCCCAGCCTCAACCAATGGCAGTTTATCTAGTTAGCTAGTAAGGAGGTTTCTTTGTTGAGTTAGTCACAGATTTATTTTAGAAATAACATCAACTGATATGTCATAACAGACCAAAGTAGGATAGTTAATGAATGGCATCTTTCCTGACAGAAGCCAATAATCCCTTATTTCTTTAAAGACCACAGAATCTGTAGCTGTCCCAAAGCAGCTGAGATGGAAAACTGGCACAATTTCCTAACTTTGAATTTTCCATCTTATTCCTATGCTTTTCCCAGATGATTTTCAAATTAGTGAAGAACCTGCTTCTCGCACAGGAAACAGCACTGTTTTGCAGTCCTATTCAGTATTCTTGTAGAACAAATTGTTGTTAAGATAAACCCTGATTCCCTTTCTATCCTCTACTGATTTTTCATACTTCATAAATGTATCCAATCCATGAATTTTAAAGACACTGCACATTATACACTCAGGTATAATCAGGCAGCAGAGGAAGAACTTAAGTAATGTGTAAAGTATGAAGACACTGAAGAAAAGTAGTGATATTAGGGGAATTAAATCATAAGTATGTATACATGTATTACCCATAGGCATGTTTTAGAAAGAACTTCACCACAGCAGGAGAACAGGGCAGCTGCGCAAGTGACACACATAGGTACAAACTGTCAGTGACCCATAAAAAAGACATACCTCCTGAAAACTAGAGGGAAATCACAAACCTTCCTAGTAAAGGAAATGGTACCAGATTTCCTGACACATGTTATTTTGCCTTTATTGCAGGAAGACATGCTGTACTTTTAGACCTTAAAGTCTGCTTCTGAAGTGACTATATAACAATGTCATCATAAAAGGTGCTCTTTATTCACCGTCAATGACATCCTTATAAAACTTGTGCTGTTTACAAGCTAGAGGATGATTTTGTAGTTGCTTGAGCTCCCACATGCTATTGGGATTTAGGAATCAAGCTGCTTTTTATGCACTTTACACTACCATCAGTAATAAAGAACAGTCGATTCAACACAGCAGAACTCTGTAAGTACTTTGGAGTACGAACTGACTCAAAAATGTTGATCTTATCAGTAAGTTGATAGGATTCAGGCTCAAAGGATACTAGTATGCAAAAAGCTGATACTAAAAACTTGTTTGATTTAAAATATTTGCATTTCTTCTATTTTCCTTTTTAAAATAATTTCTTATTGACTTATTTAAGATGATTGTCTTCTTGGAAAGGAAGAATTAATATAATCCTAATCAATAATCCTACAGTCCCTGGAGGCAGGAAGCTTTGTAGTAGGTGTCTTGTTTCTGTGTCGGCTATTTTGCACAAGCAGTTCCCTTATTATTTAAAATGTGTTGCATTTTCAAGCATGAACCAAGTGCTGGATTCAGGACATGTACTCAGTTTCTTAGCAGGAATTTGGAAGGCAGTATGATTTAAAAGAAAACATAAGACTCTTGATGTTTCCTTGTCTGAGTACACATTGTAAGAACTTTAAAGCTATATAGGAGCTACATGGATAGGAATGTACATCACAGGTTGATGCCAGGGAGTGAGGAGAGACCCAGCCTAGTCTATAGATAGATATCCTTCATCTCAGTGTTCACCTAGATCTTAAGAGATCTTCTGGCAGAATGGAAGCACAAGCAACTTCTACTAGAGGAGTGTAGCAGAAGCATCACAAGAAATATTATGACTCTAGCATTCTTAGACAATATGGCTGTGCTAGTTTCTTTCTCCTTTAGAGTTCTTCACAGGAATAGCTCAGTAAACCCAGCACCACATAATTCCATGTGCATCCAGAGCTGCCATGGGATTCTTTCAGCAATAGTAAGCTTTGCTCTCTTCTTGCATTCCTACTGTGTAATACACGCAATAAAGTACCATCAGAGTATCTGAGAGAGGTCTGTCTTAAAAACACGTAAACATGTTTTCCAAATCAGGCTAATGACTTCAGCAATTGAGAACTAAATTGCTCCTAGCTTTTCTGTAAGCTGTCTGATAAACACAAGTAGGTAAAATGCTTTTAAAATTACCCAGGGCATCCAAATGAATACATTAACTAATAACATCCTCATACGCCACGTACATTTACTGAAAGAGCTTTGATTGTTTTGATAATCTTTTCATTTCATAATGTAGAAATTAATATTATGAAGTAAATATTTGTGTTGTTTATATAGTTATTTCCTTCCCTATAAATTTCAGCAAGAAAAAATTCTTATATGTTATTGCTGGCACTTAATTCTCATTTCTAAATTGTGAACTCTTTCTGAAGTCTAGATGTAATGGAAGACGTTAATATGCTTGTTGGTTTTGTTAGCTGACCTTGCTTGCGATGTGATTTTTGCTTTGTGATACATCAGGCAACTAAAATTGATGCAATTTGGCACTAAGTGGTTTTTTTGTATTTATATGCAGTCATTATGAAATGTGTCCAGTTGTAATTTGTAACATTTGCTACCTTCTGCTCAATACCTGTTTTGAATATCAAAATAATCAGTAAACACTACATTTTCTTATCTGAGTGAAGCTAATATTTGGTGTGTGATTGGGGAAAAAAATGCAGAGATTCAGATAAAGTTTGTATTCCATAACACCTGACATTTTGACGGATGTAAAGGTGCTTTATGAACTGCATTACAGGTTTAGACTTTACCCTATCCTAAATGCAGTTTTCTCAGGGAGAAAACAAGTTAGCAATGCACAGCTTTGGCAGACAATGTTCTAAGAACTAATTAAGGCCTCCCCCCTCTTTGCACAATAATACGTGGGTGCTGTGATGGCTCAAATCAATATGGGCAAGACCATTTTTCAACCAGCTTCATCTGGCTGATGGTACCTTTTACTGTTCAATTTTGATTTTGCAAATGCATCAAAAGAACTGGGAATTAAGTAAACAATGGCAATTTCTGAAATCAGATATAAAGGGCTTGCTCAGTGTTTTGGTCATTACTGAGCACTGTCAGGCTCTGGACTATCCTCTGGCATATTATCAGAGTTGCACATTTCTCAGGAAGGTTCAAGAAAGGTAGCTACAGAACAATGCCTGTGCTGTACACATGTGTACCTGGTTCATGCTGTCTTTAGAGGTTTCAGCCAACTCATCTGTGCTACACATCCCCCTGCATCAGTACACAAAGGCTTCCATGCTTTTGTGCCACAGGTTGTTTGTTACACATCCTTTGGGGCTGAGCTAAACTGTTTGCTCAAACTGTGACCTTGAGTATAGAAGGCTTTGTATCTCCTCTTAGACATTGCTGTTTACTGTTTCTGTTTATGATAACTGAGTAGAAAATTGCTCTATTGTACTGCTGACAAGCAGATCGGTTTCAAATTACTCTGAAAGGCAGCGAGCAGAACAACTAACACCATGGGGCCACAATTTTAAATGGCCTTCAGTTCTGGCTTTCACGTTTGTGTTCCCAGGTTTGCACTCTCAATCAATTGTAGAAAAAATAATTTCAGGCCAAATTAGCTGTGAGCCTCCATCTACAAATTTAAGGAAAACTGAACACTTTTATGATTGAAAGGACAGTGATATAATAAGATAGCA
The DNA here is from genome assembly GCA_013397515.1 of Upupa epops. NCBI lineage: Eukaryota > Metazoa > Chordata > Aves > Bucerotiformes > Upupidae > Upupa > Upupa epops. Next base: position 168,819 of record VZRI01012731.1, on the reverse strand, counting down.
CTTGAACTTCCCCTAGAGCAGCTGGTTTGACTGTTCTTTTATTTTACTCAGATGGTTTGGTCTTTCCTTTTTAAGTCACACGAGTGTTGCATGATGCTGGTGGCAGCTTTCATTACTGCCTTTTTTAAGGATGGTAAGCTTCAATATAGTATGTAGTAATGAAGCAAATTCTGTCAGAGGCTGAGAATGTTTCTCCCTTTATCTGAGTCTGTAGTAATGTATTAGAGTGAAAAACAGGTGTCAGTATTTTCAGGTAAACTGCCATTTTCTTGAGCCAAGATTTCAACTCCAGGCAGTAGGTGGGGGAATTATGTGGGGCATGCTATACAAAATCTAATATCAGTTGTCATTACAGTTGTTACAATGTTGCAGTGTTCTCCTGTTTACTCCACGAGAAGTATTGTATAGCACAATATCTGTGGAAAATTCTATAAGTGCCTCCTCTTTTCTTACGTTGACAGACCATTACATATAGGGATGGAAGAATTCATGTGCAGGAGCGCTATTTGCTCAAAATCAGGAAAAGAAAGCTGAAATCTGAAATTTTGTTGCCTCCCAACATTTCATGTGAAAGTCATCCAGAATGCTTTTCAGTTCATTATGCAAGAGTTGTTGCATTTTCTTTGGAATAGTTTAGCTTCAAGTCATGATGTTTTGATGGTAAGTGCAAGAAAAAGAGGTCTCTGAAATCCTGAAGGCAGAAATTACATGCTCCACATTGTATTTCTACCCCTCCTCTGGGGAAAGGAAGAAATGCACTTGGCAAGGATGTCCAATCTGAACCTTTCCTGGTGAAACTGAGGCCATTTCCTCTTGTCCTATAACTTGTAACTTGTGAGAAGACACCAACATCCATTTCTCTACAGCCTCCTTTCAGACAATTGTAGGGAGCAAAAAGATCTTCCTTCAGCCACCTTCTCTTCAGATTAAATAGTCTCAGGTGTCAACCATTCCTTATAAAGCTTTTTCACCAGACCCTTTGCTATCCTTCTTTGGAACTACTCTAGCACCTCTGTTTCTGTTCTCTGATGTTTAGTGAGGAAAGTCTCTCACAACCATGTTCCTAGAAAATGCAACTCAAATTATCTTCTTTATTCACTGATGCATGATACACTTAGCACAATGCAATGATTGCCCTCACATTCTGACTGCAAATTCTTAATGACAGCTTCTGGAACACTAGGAAACGGCCAATAAGCACATGGTAAGACACTACACCATGAGTTTGGCAGGAACATTTTTGGCAGAGGCTGCCAGCAGCTTTACACTGGTCACTTCAGTCCCCAGCTGCTATCTGACGGATGTGCTGGGGAAGACAGCATCAGGCTGTTAGTGCCTCTGGTCTCCTTGGTAGGCTTTCAGCCACCAGATGTGTAATGGAATTCACAATGTCTTTAAATCAGAAGAGCCTAATAAATAAAGACAAAGTTTCTCCAGTCTGATTAGTTTACTGTACAGGAGTAAGTAGACAACAAGCAATTTTTGTAGTGACATTTAAGGTATGAAATGTCAGTTCAAAGCAGACTGACATAAACACTAAGTAGATAAAAACTTTGAGCCTCTTGGAATACTTGTGGGAAGGAAAATACCCTTCCCTTTGAATACAGCTATTTTAGGTTGAGTTTGGTTAGTTCTACACTGCCACTATAAAGAATTCCAGGTTCCCTTCTCAAAGATACAGCGTGGATTAAGAGCCACACAGCATGCAGTACTGAGCCCTGTCCCCATATCCAGGACACGTTATGGGAATACAGTTAACCCTCATTCCCTAGAAAAGTTTGAAACAATCCTGCAATTGCGTTGGGGGACAGGCAGGTTGAACTGGAGTTCCCTGACCCAATTATAGTTGCAACTCTGACAAAGCTTAGCTCTCAAAGTAGGTTAAAAAGCAAAAGGAGCATGTTACGTTACTCATGTTACGTGCTGAGTATGAAGGTTTCTTTGAAGCATATCCACAGTGGTCTAACTCAAAGTTCAATAGGCACTGTGCCTGTCCTGCTGTATCCTGTGTGAACTTTATGTTGCTTTGCTTATCAGTGATGTTCAGAATGCTTGATGTTTTTTCATCAGTCAATCGTTCTGATGGTGCAATAGAAATCATACCATCCCTTTCCCTTAGTGGAAAACTTCTTTTTCAAACTTTGTGTATAACAACAGCAAAACACTTTTACCAGTGTAGGCTAAACTTTCTTTTGTAATAACTAAGTTCTGTTTTTCCTGTTTACTTATATTACTCTATTACTCATTGCATTTAAATGAGGAATTAGCTTGCTTGACTCAAAGCCAAATCTTTTCAAGCTATGCCTTGTTGAAACGAGTATCTAAGAGTAAAAGGAGCAATTATCTGCCAGTGAAAGTTTCAGTTATCCCTATCTTAAGGAAACACTTGGCACCTACTTTGGGGACATTTTTGTAAGTAGGCACATGTACGCTTCATATTTTGCAGTTGAGGGAAACAGGTGTTAGATTTTCAACTTACTGGGCTCCTTGACAGCCTTTTGTATCCTTTTCTTTTCATCATATGAGAAGGCTGTCTAGCCCTAAAATGGCACTTCAAGTTTCCTTACCGTAGAATTTGGGCTCCACTGGTCTTAATCAGACTCTTCAGTGTAAAAAATATACACCTGTTCTTCAAAAGCTTGGTTTTATTATTTCATATCTTCATGAAGCCTCATGGAGATTTAAGCTCATTAGATTGAAAAGTTAAAAATGTGAAATTCTTTTAAGAATCATGGAATCATAGAAGGCTTTAGGTTGGAAGGGATCTTTAGAAATCATTTAGTCCAGTCCAAACTTTACCTGCAAAAATATAGTCCAGATAGATGAGATCCATAGCTCTTGCCTTGTCCACTGATGTAGTCGGTTCATTGTAGGAGAACTTTAGGTTGGTCAGGAAGGTCTTGCTCCCTATATCCAGGCATGATGGTGGTCTCAAATCACCTCTCTTTTCTCCATGTGCCTTAGCATAGCACAGAGATGAGGCTGACAAGTTGGTAGTCGCTTTTTTTAAAATGATTGCAATGTTTCCTTTTGTTTTAGTCACCTGGGACTTCACCTGAGTGCCAAAACTTTTCAACTAACATGGAGAATGTCTTGGCAACTACATCAGCTAATTCCCTCAGGACTTTGCAATGTGTCTCATCAGGCCCCATATACTCAGAATCATAGAATCATAAAACTGTCTAGATTGGAAAAGAACTTAAAGATCACTGAATCAAATCATTATTCTAATTATACCAAGCATGCCACTAAACTATGCTCTTAAGGTCCATACCTACATACTTTTAAACACATTCAGGGATGGTGTTCCAATGCCTGATGATCCTTTCAATAAAGAAGTCTTTCCTAATGTCTAATGTAAACTTTCCCTGGATCAACTTGAGTTATGAATTGGTGATCATCAGGTTCAGCATATATAATTTTAACATACTGATATAATTCTTACAGTTCAAATAAAAGTGGAAAGACTTAAGACCATAAAGAAAAGTTCTGGGGCAGTACTCCTGAATGAAGAGGTTTGCACTAAATGTCTACTAGAAGAACTCTTAATTCTGGGTACTCTATTTGATCCCAGACATTGCTAGTGAAACATGATGCTAAATGGGTCAAAGGAAAAAGGCAAATATGGCAAAAACACATTGAGATGTGTTTGGAATTAACACTTGTGATACTACAATCATGAATATGTCTGTAACTGACCTAACTTATGGAAGTATTCAAACTGATATAGCTAGCTCATGTATCAATTACAATGAAAATATGGGCTTTAGTGGCCTGCCAACAACTCTTGATACATGGCCACTCATATGTTGCTTGGGCCAATGCTCTGTAATTGATACCTGAGCTAAGAGGGTTAAAGACAGACAGCATCTATATAACAGATGGCACTATTGTTGAGAGATAGCTAAACCATCTTAAAAGAAGTTAACATGGGTACTAGAAACAGCTCTGGAATAGTATACAGAGAAAAGTGTGGACTAACTTAAAGGATTAGAAAAAAACCTATATTTCAGTTGAAAAAGTATAAAGAACAAGTTTCACTTTTTTCCTTGTAAGTGTTATAGTAAGAGCCAAAAGGAAAAAAGTTAGTTAAACTTCTAATGGAAGGAGTCATAAAGAAAAAAAAAAACCTTGAGTATAAAGAAAAAGAAACAAAACATTGAAAAGGAGAATGTACATACAAGAAACAAAACCTGGGAACTAAAAAATGTTCAAGTTATCAGACAAAATGCTATAGGTGTGTTATTAAAATGGAGGAAAAGTAGTATAGAGCACCAAGTAAGAATTATAGAAAGCCCATGTAGAATAAAGACAAATGACAAAGATGATTCCAGAACCCTATGGAAACCATTTTCTCATGACTGTGCTTTGCTGCAGGATGTCAATTTTGTAACTTATTTTCAGTGTCTGTTGCTGGAGGAGCCAAAGCTTAAGGGCAGGAAAACAGGGAAGCATTCCATTGAAATAAAATCTAAATCCAGACATGAGCCTGGTTTTCAGCTTACAGCCTAACTTTAAATCCCTTTAAAGTTTGCTTGTCGCTTAATTGCAGTACAAAATCTTGGCAGTCTCTTCACTTCACTATTCTAAGCTGTCAAAGTAAGTAAAAGTAGACATAAACCCCCTCTAAAGTCTGTGAACTTCTAGAAACAATTTTCTAGCTGCAATTATGTACCAAGCAAAAAGTTCATTGTGCCGGGTCAGAAGGCCCAACCTTGCAAATTAAAGTCCATCAGATTTACTTGGGCCTTGTTTTATTAGGTGGCCTTTCTGGGACAATAAAACCCACCTTTATTTATCATATCCGGAATTGGAGCCTTTGATCTCAAGTTTCACATAACACAAGTTTGTTTGAACTGACTTACAAAGAAAAAGATAATTAAAACAACTAAAAATGCTATCATTCACTCTTAAGTGGCAGAAAGGGTCTCAATTACAAGCACAGACAGTGACAAACCTTTTAACTGGAGTATTTCCTGTGGAGGGCTGGGCTATACTGACCAATGTGTTAGCACTGTGGCAGTCTCATACCGTCTTTTTGACAAGGTACTGGAAACAATGGTCCTCATGAAGAAATAATATCATAGAATTACGGAATTGTAGGCATTGGAAGGGACCTCTTGAGATCAATTAGTCCAACTTCCTGTCGGCAAACTTGCTGAGGGTACACTCTACCCTTTCTTCTGGGTGTCTGCTGTGACACATGGAATCTGTGGTGTTACCTTGTAGGTGTGGTGCATCCATCTGTAGCAATAACACAATAACTCAAAGTTATTTTACATTGCCATTGCATTGCATTGGAATTTCTGTAGCACAAACAATGCCTAGATAGTCCAGCATTGACTAAGTGGTAGAAAGAGTATGAGAGCAGGTAGAAAGGAAAATTATCTATAGCTTAGATAAAAGTGGCATTGAGACTCAGGTTGGTGATTACTATGCCACATATAATAAAAAAGTGGTTTCAAACAAAAGTATCACTGTAATTATTGAACAACTGAGCGATTGATTCAGGTTTCACATAATTGCACGGTACCAACAGAACTCTACTGATTTTAATGATGTTAGCACTGCTTCATGATGCTGCTTATGGGACTTGCACTATGCTCTTTACAAACACCTAACATGATTTAATAGGCTCACTCCACAAAGCATTCATTAGTCATACAATCATCCATTGCTAGTTTGCCAAGAATGGAGCTGCTGAGCAGAGGCACAGGCCTGATCTTTATAGTAAGGGGAGAGTTCAGTTCAGTTGGATTTTGTTTATGAAATGGAGTGATTTGTAAAGTGTAGAAGTTTGAACCTACATGTGTGTATATATATGTATATATATATATCCTTAAATCTTAATATTTTAATTAAAAATAATGGCTTGCTTTCCTTCCCATGTGCTTTTTGAAAGACATAGTTACATGTACTTACGTGGGTTGTGTGTTGCTATGGAAATGATAGGAGAGGGAAAGCAAAGAGGAAGGAGAATTCTGTTTATAAAGAAAAGAGAAAACAGGTGAAAGGAAGAAAATACAATTATCCCCATTTTGCAGCTAAGAAATTTCAGCACAACAAAGATAAAGACCCCAACTGTTGTGGGAACTATCAATCCTTTTCGGTTCACCTGTCATTTAGGCATCATTCTGCCTGCAGGGTATTCACAGAACATCTACAAATCATTACCCTTCCCTCACTCTACCTTTTACCACCTTCTGCATATAGATTCACTCCATCATAGCTGTCAAAACTCCTTTTTTTTAAAAAGGCCCCAGAGTCACTCCACCACCCCCACTTCTAAAGAAATATTGCAGGACCCAATGATCAATAGGACAACTCAGTACAGAGAGAAAAGAACAGGCGCTACCAGTAACGAATGTGCCACAGTGTGTATGTGTGTATTTGCAACATGTCGCAGTAGCTGTACAGTCTGATCTGTTTTGCTGTTTCAGAACTGAAGGTGGAGTAAATGGGTTGACCAAATATTTCTGTTCAGACTTGACAGTAAGTGTTGCACTCTCTTGTTAATAGTGAGAATCAAAAAACACTGTGAATAGGTTAGAATGTAAAACAAATGAAAATTGAAATAAAAAAAAATCTTAATGACATGACTACAGCCTTCTCACTCCTTCCCCTCAAGAATTGGGCATTCCTGATCTTGGAACTTTGCAGCCTAGACAGGAAATTGTTCCCATGAACAGAGGGCCCTCTCCCTGTGTTCTTTGCAGTTTCTTTGTCAGACATCCTATATTGAGCCTGAGACAAAGATACTCTTCCTGAAGTCAGAAACCCTATACTGTGATCCAGGACCTGGTGACTGTAACTGTGATCATAACTGCTATTATGGTTGCATAACCAACCCACGTCGTAACGCATCTGTACATGCTTCTCTGAAATGTTCATGTACAGCTCCAACTTTTCCACAGTTGGCAGGAACATACACATCTGACTTGAGGATTCTGGAGTCATGCTAAAATATGGGCACCTTGGTCACAGTGCTGGGTGTCAAGAAATGTCCAGGAAAAAGGACAACTCACTACAAACTTAGAGATGGCACTCACCTGCCTTTCACTTCTATCACATTTTCATCACACTTTCATACCACAAGAGGTCAATCAGCATCCAGATATTCTTTGATCTCAACTGTGCACTCCTCACTTCTCCATATGTTGTATATCTCTTTTATAGTAAATCCTTTGTTTCCTTGAACTTCACTCAGTCTATTTTTCTTACTCAAGCTGCGTCCATTTTAACTCTTAGGGGAAACATGATGCAATAGCCATCTAGAGAGAGGGATTGGTAAGAAACAGAGGCCAGACGTAACCTAAATAACTCAGACCAAGTCATGGACAGAGCCTGGGTTGAGACCAAATGAATGCTTAGAGCCTTTTTCATTTAAAACTTGAGGCACATGAAGCTTTCACATATTCAATAAGAACTGCATTAAGAAAAGATGTCAGGGTATTCATACGCAAAGTGTAGGAAGCTAGAGTTGGTAGGAGGTCTCTGAATTTCTTAGGTGGCATATGTATTGGCTTGCCTCATAAATTTATATCTTATTTCTTACTACTGTTCTGGATAATAATCCATAGTACTGTCACACTCCCTGTTCCAGTCATGATTCCACAAAACTCAGACATCTCTATTGCTTCCTTTCTAACTCTCAAAACTATCCGTGGCCTTGTTCTTAGTCGTCATCTAGGGCATCACTGCCAACTTCTGCCAGCCATCCTTATTATAACACCCAGTTCATGCTACTATCTTCTGGGAAATTCCTCTCTCCTACTGTTTACTCATCTACCAACAAGATAAGCCCTGTAAGGAACAGGGCAGGCCTGAGTAAATGGGCAGAGGCCAATGGGATGATGTTTAACAAGGCCAAATGCAGGGTCCTACATTTTGGCCAGAACAACCCCCTGCAGCTACAGACTAGGGGATGAGTGGCTTGGCAGAGAGGACTTGTGAGTACTGTTTGACAACCAGTCAAACATGAGCCAGCAGACTGCTCAGGTGGCACAAAAGGCCAAGGGCATCCTGACATGTATCAGGAATAGTGTGGCCAGCAGGACTAGGGACGTAATTCTCCCCCTATACTGGGCATTGGTGAGTACTGGGGTGCAGTTCTGGGCCCCGCACTTCAAGAAAGAGATTGAACAGGTCCAGAGGGGCAATAAGGCTAGTGGAACTAGAGGGAAAGTCTTATGAGGAGAGGCTGGGATTGTTTAGCCTGGAAAAGAAGAGATTTGGAGAACATTATCACTCTCTTTAACTATCTGAAGGGAGGTTGTAGTCAGGCTCTTCTCCCAGGCAACTAGTGATAGGACAAGAGGGCAGGGCCTGAAGCTACCTCAGGGGAGGTTTAGGTTGGATGTCAGGAATGAGGAAACAATTCCTCATGGAGAAGGTGATCAGACATTGGAATGGACTGCCCAGGGAGGTGGTGGAGTCCCCATACCTGGAAACTTTTAAGAAAAGACTCGACATGGCGCTTTGTGCCATGGTCTAGATTGTGTTGATGTTGGGTCATAGGCTGGACTTGGTGACCTCAGAGATCTTTTCCAGCCTCAATAATTTGTGATTCTGTGAATCAGTGCTTTTATCTGGTGTTCAACCCTCCTTTCTGCTACAGGAATGTCAGACTGAATCTAGTAGGCTATAGAGATTATAATTCAGGGGTGACAAAAAATAAGGACTTAAATGATAGAAGCAGAGTGCACATATTGGAAGCAGAAAAAAAAACCATGGTAGAGCTTAGATGCAAATCACAGATATCAAGATTGTTAGTTTTGTGTGCTGAATGTGTGTGAAGGGTCATCTGAGAGGTGTAAGAAGCTTTAGACTTATAACTGTAGATGTCAACATAATATAAATGTCAAATGACTGACAGCTGTGTATGAGTATGTAGGGAAGGAGAAAAGAGGAGGCAAAGAAAGCTTAGACACCAGCACAACCTCAGATGTGTGACATGGCTGAATCCCAGGTTGAATGCTTAAGTTATTTCCCAAAGTCAGTTGAAAAATCTGACTGTAATGCAGACAAGAACTGAATGTATCACCTGAATTCCAATGCTTCATCTTCTACAGCTGCAGCCTAAGCCTACTTCAAAGTCATTGTGTAGACAGCAAGGTCTCTTAACAAAGCTACTGTAGCTGATAACTTCTAACAAAAGGCAGTCCAAGGCTATTTACTTAAAACAGCTGCTTACATGATATATTTTTCAAGTGTTTTCCCTGAAAAACTTGAAATACAAAAATACTTCAACAATAGAACATACCTATCCAGTAAAGTGTAGCCTGTTGAAATCTCTGACTCAAATGCAAGAAATATCTCCTTGGAAGTGCTGTAATCTTCTGGTCTTGGCTACCATTGAGCCTGACTCTGTGCTGCTATGGTGAAGCAGCACAAAACAGCTCAGGCTTGCAGGTGTGCAGCTTCTGAGCCTGAATTGTCTGGGAGAAGTGCAAGCAGCAAGAACGTATGACTGACTACACCTGAATTAAATAGCCATGTCCAGAGATAAAATTTAGGATTAATATTGAAGGTGAGTTTACCTCATATTTAAAATTCTTATATACTTTTGTCAGGGAGCAAAATTTTGATTCTTAGTCCTAAATACACTCAAATATTAGTGAAGCTGATTATGGAGCTTCAGTTCGCATGTCTTGCTGAAAGGATACGTTTATGTATCACCCAATAGAAAAATCTCAGGGTGTTTCCAGTCTTTTCCCAAGCTATCTTTTCTGTTATGCCTTCTGGTTATTACAAGATAGAGAAGGAAAGGATGAAAAATAAAAGGGATGAATAATAGCTTGAAAATGCCTTTTAAGTCTTCTAGAATATAAAATATCACTGCTTGCTTAAATTTCACAGGCAATATATACAGTGTGCTGTTCGTTACTTCAGTTACCTACTGACTCTTTCAGCCTCTGACAACAAAAATATTTAATAAATATTTTCTTATGTTGCTTTTTCCTGTTGCTGTTGCTGAGATTATACAGGGACTGGTTCAACATCACCAGTTTACTAATATCACTAGGAACATAGTATGAATCACGTGTTGGAACAAGTAAATCTGCAATCACTGTAGCAGGAGAAAGAAACTGTGTAAATCACAGGAGTGTATCTATGTGCTTGCACACTTAGATATGCAGGCAGTCACAGAATCACAGAAACAACAAATCAGTTTGGTTGGAAGAGACCTTTAAGTCCAACCACCCAGCACTGCAAAGTCACCACTAAACTATGTCCCTAAGCACCATCCTACATATGTTTTAAACAGCTCCAGGACAGGGTAACCCTAGTTCCCTCACCTTCGTTGCCCTTCTTTGGGCATGATCCAGCCATCAGTGTCATCCTTGTAGTGAATCAGACCACCACTCACAGAAGCAGAAAAGGGAGAGCCAGCTCAGAGAAGTAGTATTTGATGCAGGAACAGGCCACTTCAAGGATATTGCTTATTTTAGTTTTGAGCAAAATTAACAGGATTCTGACAGTTCAGAATCTTAGGTGTGTTTTTGGAGCTTGAGTTAAGGTATATGTAAATCCATAGAAGCCAACAGAATTATATCTGTATGTAAGAAGTTAAGGAACTTGTTTGCTCTATGGTTAAACAGAGATGTGGTTTCTTCGGAAAAAATTACCCAAGCTTAGCCCTGCTCTCACTGCAGTTGAGTTGAATTATACTCTGTGAGGAAACAGAAAGACCAGACCTGTGGCTCCATATTAAATCTTTCCAGTGCTCAAAGCCAGATATACTTGGTTTATTCTTTGATATAAAATGGTTAGCTTCTGTACAACATGTTTAAAAATACTCTGGTCTTGCTTTCTTGAAAAGAGTTGAGGGAAAACCTCAAGCCAGAATAGAATGGGGGTATTTCTGCTAACTCTTTCTACCAACATCTGCTAAGGAAGTTCCAGGCATGAGAGTATCAGATGGGGCTCTTAGCACAAGAAAGCTTTACAACCTCCTGTTCTCATATTCAAAGAAAAAGAAGTCAGGGACAGGAGTATACTTCAGCTTTATAAATTAGGATGGAGGAATAAAGACAGAAACTGAGATAAAATAAAAAAACCCAGATAGTCATGACTGCCTAAAAGAAAAAGGATCTTATTCATCCATTCTCTCTTCTTTTTTACCATTCACCTGTGACTCAGGAAGCATCTCTGTAAAAGCTGTAAAGGTGGGAGTAGAAATATGAACATTTTCTTCTCTATAGGAAAGTAGAATTGAATCCAATTCTAATATTGAAGTAGAATACTTGGTTATTTGCTGAGAGAGGAGAAAAGACTTCTTTTTGGCATTAGCACAGTTAAGAAAACTTGAAAGGTTAAACAGACATAAATTCCTGAGAGGCAACAGTGTGATATGGGACCACTGAGAGTATAGCAATATGATGCTAGAGTACTCTCAGCAGTGCTGTTAAAGAGCATTTGCTGTGTTAACATTAACTTATCCTATAAATTGATGTATCTTTTGCTGTATTTTACTAGGTATTTTATTTCATACTTGTGTTGTATACTTCCTCTGTGTATTCCTATTGCATATTTTAATAAGATATATAATTCTGCCACAACAAAAGCAAACTCAATAAAACTTGCTTGATTGATGCTGTTTGTATATTTTAGATTGGCACTGGGAATCAGCCTCAATTTGCAATTTGGTGGTAAATGAATATTGAAACAAAACCTGTTCATGTAACACAAGGCGTGTTACTCTATATTCTAGCAGTGTTTTCTTGTTTGGCTGGGTTTGTAATTCTTAATCCATCTTATTTGGAAAAATAGGAGAGAAAATATTTTTACTTCTGGAAGTTACTATGCACTAGTTCTGAGTGATCAAGACTGGAACTCGGACATGAAAAACTATTCTTTGTAAGCCAGATTTTTTAGTATTTCTGCTTTATGTCCTCCTTGTATGATATCTGGTGTTACATGCAAATTCTACCTGACCATAGAAAGCAGAATATTTTTTGAAAACAAATGCTTCATTCTCTTTTACCAACTATGAAAGGATTCCACTTTTGGGCTAACTTTACCCAATTCTGTGATATCAAAGCAAGGATACCTTGAGTAGGGGAAAGAGAAGGATTGTGTCCTTCCTTAAAAAGAAATGTGGCTTTCCATTGTTAATCTTCTCCTCAGGGAAGCTAGATAATGCCATCTTCCCTAAACCTGTATGGCCTGTTTGTTATGAGGCAATAGTAATGGTTAAGGATATTTAAGGGCAGGAGAAAGGATAGCTCTACTGAAATAGTTTAGCAGTAGAGAAAGTAGTAGCATCCCCCAGTACATTTTAGGGAAATTATGAAAAAGTAAATAGTGATGATAATAACATTAATATTAGAAGATATTGCAAGTTTCCTTCTTGGTTTAGAAGATATTTTATCTCTGCTGCTGGTCTGACATAACAAATAGTTTCCCAACACCCCCACTGATTTTATTTGTTCTTTCTCTTCATCCACAACCCTCAAAATATCTGGCTGTTATGTTTATGCATAAATTTATTTGATGGACAGTAATGTACATCAAGAGTATCAGATTACATTTCATATAAATCTCTGGAGCCCTTCATTATTTAAAAAGACATTCAGAGCTTTTTCCTTCCTTGAATACTAGGTTTTGAAATGTGTCTGAGTTGGGAGGGACATAGGTCTTTCCTTATTAACTGCAGCTGCCTGCTTTGGAACTACTCTGCTCCCCTTCCTTGCTTGACCATGTTGTACCTTTCATTAATTGAGTGCTGAATGAGCAGAATGATTGAATTAGTTAATACTGTACAATGTACTAGATTTCAAGTAATTAGGAAAAAATGGACATGAGATTCAGATAGCACGCTAATAATCTTCAAATGCTTGCTGCCTCACATATTAAAAAACATTATTAACACCAATTTGCCCTCAGAGTAGTAACAGGCTTGAGAAAAAAAGGAGGTTGATTAGCTATTCTTGAAGAACATGCAGTTATTGATTCAGTGGATACGAATAAGGAGGCATATAGTTCTAACAATTCTTTAGAAACATGGTAACTGTGGAATATAAATTAATAAAATCTATTTAATTTCTCCTGAATTAAAAATTCCTTAAGAAATGTCAGGAGACAATTGTTAGTATTTGAAAACAAAAGTTTGCAGAAGATGCTTTGATGAAGAGTAGAGATCCCTAGAGCACTGCATCTAATTTTGGAGGTGTCTTGAGCAGTTTTAAATTCCATATCTTGCTCATGGCTCAATTTCTTATCTTGGGGACTCCCACCTGGGTGCCAATCTCACAATTTCTGGATAAAAATCGAACTTGAATAGGGCACGTGTCATTAAAGACAGTATATTTTCCCATTAGGTCTTCAATCTATTTTGCTAGAGAAACAGAACAAGAGATGTTCCCCAGGTGTGTATTTAAGCTTTTAAAGAGAAGAAGATAATTTTATCATGTTTTATCTTTCAACACAGTTGAGACAGGTAATAAGATATGTTCACTGACCTTGCCCATATGCTTGCTTAAACACATGAGAAAGAAGATCTGATAACTGATGAAGTTGTAGTCCATTTCTGGCACCTGAAATGGAAGGACTAGGAGACAGAATGCTGCTCATGGTGGTCATAGTATGTTGAATGATGACAAATCTTGATTGTCTCAGCTTTTGCTGATAGCTGCTAAGCCAAGTATTTAAATGAAAGTATCATATTGGATTTTTATAAACTATTTGCAAGTTGCAGTAGAAGTCAGAAGTACTAGATCATCTGAAGCATCATGCTAGTCTGATTCCCAAAAAACCAACCCTCTTGATGTAAATTTCCTTGAAGTCTGATATGCCATCAAATATGTACTCACCTAGTAAAGTATTTTTTATTGCAGAAAAACAATCATAGGTGACTTCATGAATTTTAATGGGACAATTACACACTGATCAATACTGATACATTGAGTGATTTCCCTTTCTCTGACAATTCAGTCTTGTCAGTTAACCTTTCATGCAGAGTGATGCAAAACAGCCCTTCTGTAGAATGGAACGTAATGAGACTAGGCCTTCTAAAATCTCAAATGACATCCTCAAGTGCAGCTAACGAAAAGTGATGCTGAATTATCTGGCATCATGCAAATAAATACCATAAGAGAGGATATTCTTTACCTACAAAAACATCTAGCTGTTGTTTCTGATTGGCAGGTTCCAATCAGTACTGGCCTCATTAATTATCCTCAGTTTTTCTTGCTGCTAAACTGAGCCAAGAAAACATTTGAAGCTTCAACAATGCCCTTGATTGTCATGGTAGGAATAATAGACCTGAAAGTTAGATGCTATCAAGGTAGAGATTTACAAACTTGATTTTTCACAACAAAGTAAAGAATCTAACATGAACACTGAGAAGTGTGGGGGTGAGGATGTGGGTTGCATTGTAATGTTGTTTATCTCATTTATCCTGCAGGCTTAATATGGCCAAGCCAAGTTCTTGGCTGAGGTACAGATGCTTTATGTCATATCACAAGGAACATTAAGCAGCAAAATTAATATATTTAGTTCAGGATGTCCTCCTCGTGGGTGGTGCACCATATATACCTATACACCAGAATGGTTTCCAGCTCACTTGACCCCAATTCATGATAACAAAGAGTGAAACTAGATTTTTGCAACTCAGTTTCTGTGACTGATTTCAAACATAGCTTGTTTTGCATATAATCACAGAATCACAGAATTATTGAAGCTGGATAATACTTCTGGTCCACTTCAGAGTGGTCTGGAATTGACTGACAATCTGGGGTTGTTTTATATCATGTGGTCTCCTTCCTCTTGACTTTTGCTTTATGATGCAAGGTTCAAAGGAAGGAGGCCAAGAATGCACAAGACTGTCTACAACTGACAGGCAATAAGTCCTGGTATGACAATTTGAGATGCTCACAGAAATAGTTAGTAGATTTGTAGACATCTTCAGAAACTATCTCTACAATGTATGACAGATTTTCAATACTTCAGCTGAGTGAGTGACAGACACATGTCACACTGCAGTGTTTTGAACTGTATTTGAACATTTTTATTATTTCCTCTGTCTTCCTTAGGACATTAACAAAGACCTTGGTTCACTGGTTTTGTGGGAAAGGTAAATGGTTATACAATTAGGTCACAGAAAAGGTTTTTAACATCTATTCTCCATTTAATCATAAAGACCGCATTATGAAGTAGAAGATAATCTGTAGAGGAAATGGTGCTGGGAACACTACCTATGACTGTCCAGCAACTACACTGAATTCATTAGGGCCAGCAACCCAGACAAGATCCTAGTGAAAGAACAAGGGAGAGTGGTTTCAAGCAAAAAGAAGGGAGAAGTAGATTAGATTTTAAGAAGAAATTCCTCACACTGAGGATGGTGAGGCATTGGAAAGGTTTCTAGGCACCTCTTCTACGTGTACAGGCTGAGAGAGCTGGGGCTGTTCAGACTAGAGAAGAGGAGAATCTGGGGAGATATTAGAGCAGCCTTCTATTAGCTGAAGGGGGCTACAGGAAAGCTGGGGAGGGGCTGTTTACAAGGGCTTTTAAGAGCAGGGGTAATGGTTTCAAGCTGGAAGAAGGCAGATTTAGATCAGAAGTCAGAAGGAAGTTCTTCACGATGAGGGTGGTGAGACACTGGAACAGGAAGGTTGTGGCTGCCCCCAGCCTGGAAATGTTCAAGGCCAGATTGGATGGGGCCTTAAGCACCCTGGTCTAGTGGAAGGTTTCCCTGCCCATGGCAGGGGAGTTGAAACTCGATGAGCTTTAAGGTCTGTCCAGCCTGAACCATTCTATGAATCTGTGAAATAGATGTATAAACAGCACGGAAAATCAGAAAAACAGCTGGCACTCAAAAATAAGAAAACAGAGTACAAGGCAACATTTAAATGCAGCTAGAATGCCATAGTGAGCCTACAGGAAACATAATCTCATCAAGCATAGACATTTGTGTTCTGTAAAATGCAGAGGGCTTTGACAGCTTTTCAGGAATGCAGCTCCTACAGCCAGGTTTCATAACATATTGCCTGCATCAGACCAAATTTATAATTCATTTAGGATTATAAGAAAAGTAAGTATCCCACTTATTTCTTGATTATTTACAAAACAGCCAGAATCAGATCTAAGCCATAATATCTGTGGACATTAAAGATTATTGTTAAATACTATTTCTTTTGACAGAAAAATACATTAAATATCTTTTTAAAAGATGAAAGGATTTAGAAGTTTGAACCAAATGTTTTAGCAATAAAATATTTACTAGCTATGATTTAGGATATATTTTATTTGGCAGCCAAATGTGAGGGTAGTACATGAGTAGGGTAGTACATAAGAAGGGACGTACATGGGTTACTGAAGGGATGTACACACTATATAATGTGAACATTTAATGCAAATTAAACTTTTTCTTTGTCATCTTAAAAGGCAAAAATAGAAAGAATATGCTTTCCTGCCTTCAGGATAAATGTTACTCCATAACTTGATACCTTGTTTTTGCAATTGTCATTATACATAATGTATTGTTGACATGGTGGTTCTACAGCATACACATCTAAAGAAAATACTTGGTATTATTGAGATATTATCAAGATCAGTCATCATTTGTTCATGCATAGTGAGTAAATGATGCACTCTTCTAATTTGGTTCAAGTCACTAATCACAGCTCTCTGTTTCTCTCTTCTTCAGTAGAGATGGATGATAAGAGATTATAAGGAATGTTCTTGACATTTCTTTAAAAAATATGTTCACCCACGCTGCTAGACGTGGGAGGTTGGTGTCTGTGAGGTCCAGAGTATCAGTCAGCAGAGCCTAGATCAGTATATAAATTATCAAGTCTCAATGTCACTGGTCAAGCCAGACCAACACACATCAGCTGAGCATCCTGAGTTAACAAAACATTGTCTGCTTTGTACTGTGGTCATTTGCTGTGAAGTCTTTGTTGCACTGTGCCTCTTGTGCCAATGGTAATACTGTTGAAATATTTTGCAATGGTGAGGTTTGAGAAGTTTTAAAGATAAACAATACCAAATCACACAAGCTGGCTTCCTCCCACAGTGAATTTGCTTAAGGTGAAAGGGCACTGAAAGCTTAGAATGCTCTGAGACAGTGGAATAAATAAAACAAATATATAGAAATGCAATTTTCTGTAAAAACAGAGTTTATTACTTCAGCTAACAGCTGTAAACAAATATGAGGCATTTTTTTGCTAGAAATATTTTAACTTTCCCAATTTCAGCAACACAGTACCACAGAGCATAGCACTACTATGAATTTACATTGTCTTTTTCTAATTTTATAGAATACTGTGACATACATGAGCCGGGACAGGTAGCTAGCAACTATATTATTTTTGTATATTTATTACACTTCCGAATTAACATGATATCATACATCCTACTATTCCATAGAGAGTTAAAGTGTTTTGCTGAGAGCCCAAAGAATCTTAGTATGGTAACTCTGCTTGTTTCTGGATGCAGAACTTTCTTTTTACTGGGTGGTGGTTAGTGACTCAAACCAAGTTAGAGAAGTGTTGCAAGAGATCAGATTACTCAACATATTTTCTTTCAAAAATCCTACTTCATAAAGAGTCACATGTCTTTATGTTTCTGGTCGCTTGAGAAACAATCAGATACTGTGCAAACCTTTACTAGCTCTGGCTCTGTGTGAGTGAGTAAGATCAGCCTGCTTTGATTTATTCTTTCCTTGCATTTCTAATGCTAATTCCCATCCGGCTATCATAGCTAGCTTTGGTCCTTGAAGACACATTACTCAGTTGTATCAGAAATTCCTCAAAACTGTGAAATTAATCTCTTCCAGAGGACAGTGGGCTGCAATTATCACTGTCCTTCAGGAAGTATTACTGACAGTGTTTCAGTTTTCTTATTATTGTTATTAAAATAATAACAATACCCCTTCACAGACAGGCTGCCTACAAATTATGCTGCTTGGTCTGCCTTTCAAAGTGGTTTCTGGCTTTGACATGTCACTGATTGCCAAGGGAAAGGATTATCCCTTTAAAATCCTATCCTATTTTATTTTGACTATACAGAAGTAAAGGATTTGAAAACTATCTGAATGTTGCTGATGGTAACAATGTCTTTCTAGCTTGTTATTCATGTCGATACAGTCCAGATTATTTAATCTTGAGCCTGTGGTTATATGCTTCCTGGGTGATTTGGTTAATAAGGTAATATTTTGCTTTTAAAATAAAATTTAAATCCTTCAGTATAAATGCCTTTTCCATTTAATATGATGGAAAGAAAACTTGCATCTGTTCTGTAAGACCAAATCAGTCCTCAAGCCCTCAAGCGCCATAGAGGAAACAGTTCCACTACTGCAGGAGTCCCACTATGGAGCGTGCTTTTACAACCCTGGAACAGATACGCTAAGTAGAAGAATCAGTCCTAGTGATTCCCACTCAGTCTTTCCAACTTCTACCCCTGCTTTACAAGATAGATAGACTTGTTTGAAATAGAAGTAGAAAGGTTGAAGTAGAATGTAGAAAGGTTAATTAAGAGGTCAGCTGATCTCCCACGCTGAAAAACCTATCCTGGATGGGCTCAGAACAGCTGGCATTGCTCCTGGACAGTACTGGGAAGCTATGAATAAAAAGGTCAGCTACAACTTGAAGGTATGACAGAAACTGTTGAGGTCTAGATTTTCAAGTACAAGTGTCTTAGCAGAAAGGAGACATCTACAGCTTGTACTGTGTTTGAGCAGGGAGGAAACTGTTTGGGTTTTTTGGTTAGCAATGTTATTGGTGGTGGTGTGAGTTTTGGGGGTTTTGTGTGGTTTTTTGTTTATTTGGAGTGTGTGGTGAGGAGATGGGACATGGGGGTTGGTTTGCTGCTGCTTGACATTTTTTCTGATATTCTGAAAACAGTTTCTGAATTCACTGTAGTCAAGTTTGGGGTTTAGTCAGGTCCTCAGTTCTGGATCTCTATCAAATAGGCAGCTCCTGCTGGATATTTGTCAGCAAATTACTTAATAAAGTACATATGTCAGGTATAATTATAATCTTGTAAAGTTACTCCCATTCTGTGTAATGCAGAAGATTAATTAAACATGGAGCACTACAAAGTGCTGCAGGTGGCATGGGTCCAGCTTTCAGGTACTGAGTTCTGGACAGTAGGAAAAGGAATCTGGCAGTTCCTGACCATATTAACAGTGATATTCTTACTCAGTGATGTGCTTTTTGTCTTGTAAAAGAGGGTAGAAAATGCTTCTGGGGGAACAATCATGAGGAAACCATTTGCTAGTTAGTTGTCACTGCTAAATGATTAGTTCAAGCCGTGTTTTTTTTCTTTTTAATGAGACAAGTAGCTAAAATTGGTGAAGACTCATAAGACTAGCTAAATAAGGGAAACATTTTCTTCTAGTTCAGCATTAAATATGCAACTATTTCTGAGGATTTACATCATCAGTTTTCTGTGGAACTCCTCAAGGAAAGTGAACATACTTAAAATAATTGTGGGAATCACAGAATTTCTCTGAATTTCTCCTCAAAGGGTGTTCCTCTGTAAATAGAGTAGGAGTTAGTCCTTTCATGATGTTAAGTGACAGCAGACACTTATTAACTGCAGTACTCAGTCATGGCTATATGTATTTGCCTCACTGTCCTAAAAGAAGTCCCAATCAGATGGCTGCTGTAATGCCTTAGCTTCTTTGAGACAGTGCTTTTTTGTGCTAGATTTCTATATTTACCATTTCTGAGTAAAAAAACTTTAATGTATCCCAGCAAATACAAGTAGACACATGAAATACTTCATGCTCCAATTCCCATTCCAGAGGCTGCTTGTACGTTTTATATTCTGTAGGTGCTAGATAAAGAGACAGCAGAAAATGAGTCCTTGATATAGAGTCAGAACCTAGGTCTTTGTCCACTTCTATAAAGCATTGGGGTAAAAGGTGTGTTTCCAGGTCTACCTTAATGACATTCAAAGTCCATTCTGCAAAGAAGTCCTACTCTACCATGAAGAAATAAAAAGTCCTGTCCTGGTTCCAAAATCTCTGCAGTTTACAGAAGCTAGATGACAGATATCCTAGGAAAGGAAAAATGTGATTAAATCTTACTAGAGGTTCAATTTAGAAGCAAACTGGATCTAGACAATTCTAAATTTTGTATTAACACCATAAACAGCACTTCCCCTCATGAACATAATTTTTGTATGTCTATTCTAATTGTCATACGCTCTCTTCAAACGCTGCTTAATTTAAGAACTGTGGTTCAGTCTGAATTATTCAACTTCTCACAAATTACAGTGTTGACTTTTCAATGTTATGTCATAACTTCAAGACTTATAGAATGAAAAGTGATGGAATACAGAAAGATTTAGTATTTCTTGAGAAATTATTTATTTGTGTATCCTTGATTTTAATCTTCCTCACGTCTGCCATTGTGCATTTTCTGCCTTTGCGTGTGGGGTGCTGGGCACAAGTCTATGTATGTGTATGAGCTCTTCAAATGACAATCGTAGTCTGTAGAAATCAAGGCAGTAAAAATTTACAAAATATCCTTTATGATCTAGAGTGGATATCAATAGATGCTTAACAGTGCTCAACAGGAGTTTACGAGTTTTAAAGGCAGGAGCTAAAAGGGCAGGGTATTTAGATACACACCGGAAAGCAAAGTGTACCAAGAAAAATACTTGTGTTTGATAGAATACATTTTGGTTTTTATATATGTATACACTCAGATTATATGTTGCTTCTTTCCTTTTTAGATCTTAAAATATATATTTATGTCTTCAAGCTGTGCAGTAAGTAGCATAATTGTCACATGCTTGACTTCTGATCAGGTCAGGGACAAACTCTCTAATTAATTATCTAATTAATAAGATACTAATGACCAGAAAACAACAGGGAGGGTACCAGACAAAAAGAGACAACTGGACTTTGGTCAGGGCAGGGAGAAACCATGCATTTACTGTTAACAGCAAGCCCTCGTTTCTCAGTACATTCCCCAATACACAAATCACATCACCCATAATGACAAAACATAAGGAAAGATCATACCACCTTTAACAGTCCCAGCCTTTGGGGGAAACAACCTGCCTTTGGGGGAAAACAACCCTGTCAGTCCTTTCAAGTGGCAATATAGTGACAACCTCCCCCTTTTCCCAGAGACATTCTCACAGTCTCATCTCTATTCCCGGTGTGGGGTTCTTGCGAACTTCGTCCTCACCAACTACTCTGTTGTGGGTCTTCTCTAAGTAGCAGCTTCTCTTTAAGAACTCAGTCTCTGCCACTGCATTTGCATTTTCCTGGATTTGCTGCACTCCAGACTAGCTTCATTCACTGCCATCTTTCAACATGTTTCAAGGTGAGGAGTGCCCTCAAAGTTTTTCTCCTCTTTTTCTTCAGAGCTGAGGCTGCAACACAGCTGTCTTCTCCCCCTATTCCCAAACAAAAATTACCTGCTTAATGGTCACACTATGACAGGGCTCACCAAAAAAAACCCAAACCCCAATTCTCCCTTAAACAAATGAAAAATATGCCCTGAACTCTGTGAAAGCACATTTCCCTGCCCAAATATATTAATTTGAAGAGGTACTGATTGCCTGAGCCACAGGCAGGTTCCTCCTGGAGGTGAGTCTTTTTCTAGCTTTCTGAAGCTTAATACAGGTACCATTTTAGGTCTCTATCCCTATTATCAGACTTGCTTAAACCATGACAACAATCCATTAGTTACACTTCTCAAAAGAAATGGTTTGGTAATGACTAGTAAGACAAATAAGTTTCAATTGTTTATTGTTGTAAAGTGTAGAGTTAAAATATTAATCTGTACTGTGTGGATGTTTTGCCTCTGTGACAATTTCACTGGACAGTGTCTCCCACTGGTAATGGTTATTGTTATGGTAATAATACTTATCAGAGCGTTGCCAGAGCTGTGGCTGTGCAAGCATTTCCTAGGAAATTGCACGAGAGAGGCTTTTTGGTCAGACTTTGGTCTGTAAAACTCCTAAGGCTCATAAATCAGAAGTGCAGTGTTCTTTTCATACTATGCTGAAGCAACAGTGACCTAGTGAAATTCAAGAACTGTTCAGAGGGGAACAGTTGCCCTTTTAATCTCTTACACATGTTAATTCAAGGTTGGAAAAATACTCTGATATTTTTTTAGGTTGCAAGCAGCCAAGAAGGTTGCTACCAAACTGTCTGTTGTCATTCAGTGACTGTGCAATCTGAACACAATTCATTTTTGGGGCAAGTATCTCTTCCCCCAAAATCACAAAAGGTATAGACAGCCCTTGGGCATTTGATAAGCTTTTTCCTTGATTACAGCAATGAGTGACAGTGATAGATCATGCAGTAGCAGCAAGTGTTAATCACAACTACCACTGAAATTTATGTCTGAAGCCCATTCTGTGTGTGGGGAAAATGCAATTCCCCAGGTGCAGTGGACAACATAACACCTAAAACTTGCACTGCTGGCACAGCAAACAAGATAATATTAAAAAGAAACCTTAGTTTTGAAGAATATTAAGATGAAGCTTCCCTAAGCATGAATTAATCGTGCTTCTGTGATCATTCTCATTAAACATCACCATAATTCCAATACCTGAAAGGGGCCTTTAAGAAGGCTGGGAAGAACTATTCAATAGTGGTAGGACAAAGGGTAACGGTTTTTAGCTGAAAAAGGGTAAATGTAGGCTGGGCATCAGGAAAATGTTTAATCTGAGGGTGGTGGATCACTACAGCAGGTTGCCTAGAGTGTTGGTTGAAGCCCTACCCTTGGAAACATGCAAGGTCAGGCTTGATGGGGCTCTGGGCTATCTTGCCTAATGAGCGATGTCCCTGCTTATTGCAGGGAGGTTGGACTAGATGACCTTTGGAGGTCCATTTCAACCCTGCGATTCTACGATTCTATAACTGGAGACATTAATACAAATAACCAGACCATTTGTTGTAAATACCAAAGTGTTTAGAAAGGTATGGAAGCTTGTCCATGTTTTATATAGGAGATTATTTAACTACTTGTGCTTGGATCAAATGCAGAAAAAATTGCAAGTAATGCAGTTTGTTGACATTATCATTAAGCCTGTAACTATCATAAAGTACCCTTGAAGGACTTTGATCCGTAGCAAGCATGTAAATAATAAGATTTTTGAATATTTTAAATGCAGGAGTATATATACAGGTTTGAAGAATTGCATGAGCAAAGCAACATACATGCATATGTGAAATAGTAGCAAAATAATCTATATGTGTTTATAATGAATATGCAGTGCATCAAGATTACGGTGGAAAATAATTATGTTTTAAAACAAACCAGAATTCAGCCCCCTAATATCCTTGTGATACATTTCTATCCATTTCTCCATGAAAAACATCTTTAGAATAAGATTGGTTTTGAGACCATAATAAAATTCTACATACAACACTTTATGGGCCCAGAGTGCAAGACTTATGAGGAGTGGCTAAAAGAACTGTGGTTGCTTAACCTGGGGAAAAGGAGGCTCAGGAGAGACCTTATTGCTCTCCACAAATTCATAGATTCATAGAATGATTCAGGTTGGAAGGGACCTAAAAGATCATCTGGTCCCAACCCCCCCTGCCGTGAGCAAGGATACCCCACTAGACCAGATTGCTCAAGGCCCCATCCCCTTGAACACTTCCAGGGAGGGGGCAGCCACAACTTCCCTGGGCAACCTGTTCCAGTGTCTCACCACCCTCATTGTGAAGAACTTCCTTCTGACTTCCATTCTAAACCTACCCTTTTCCAGCGGGTACCATTAACCCTGGTCCTACCACTCCAAGCCCTTGTAAACAGCCCCTCCCCAGCTTTCCTGTAGCCCCCTTCAGGTACTGGAAGGCCGCTATAAGATCTCCTTGGAGTCTCCTCTTTTCCAGGCTGAACAGCCCCAACTCTCTCAGCCTGTCCACATAGGAGAGGTGCTCCAGCCCTCCACTCATCCTTGTGGCTCTCCTCTGGACATGTCCTAACAGTTCAATTTCTGGATCTGGGGGATCCAGAACTGGGCACAGTATGCCAGATGGTGTCTCATGAGACTAAATATCTGAAAGGGGTTGCAGTAAAATAGGGTGGTTTATCTTCCCAAGTAATGACTGTTAGAACTTGAGGAAGTGGCTGCCTGTTGCACCAAGGGAGGTCTGGACTGGATATGAGGAAAAATTTCTTCATCAAAAGGAACAGGCTGCTTAGGGAACTGATGGTGTCATGATCCCTGTAGGTATTTAAAGGACATATAGATGTATTTTAAATATGTATCTGAGGGACACAATTTATTGATGTGTCACTGGCTGGACTTGATGATCTTAAAGGTCTCTTCCAGCCTAAATGATTCTGTGATTCTGTGATTTTAATGTAATTTCACATTAAAAAAATACATTATTTCTGACAAAAGTATAAAATGTATTTCTTTTGGGATCATTATTATATGAACTACTTCTTAGTTGTCATAATAGAGACATAATGATATATATTTTAGATGTGCTAACTTTAGATGCAGTTAGCATTAGTGCTACTAGAAAAGAGACAGAAGCTACACAAGTTTTCACTCTGAGAATTGTGATAGTGTGAGAACTATGATATTTTTATTCTACAAAACCACCCAAAATCTAAAAAATGGTTTTAAGTCATCTGATCACTTTTCAGAAACTATTAAAATCCTTTAAAAGGATCCATATTTCACTTCAGGTACCTGAACTTTGCAATAAGAAGAGCTTCAAAATACCTGTTGAGTTGCTCAACACGACGTAGAGAACCACAAAAAGAACACAGCAGCCTATTACATCTGTACTAACACTGTAACACAAAATATTACAGTGTGTAAAGACAGTGTCTCTCC
>VZRI01012731.1:0-143964 GCA_013397515.1 Upupa epops | reverse complement strand
TAAGATCTCCTTGGAGTCTCCTCTTTTCCAGGCTGAACAGCCCCAACTCTCTCAGCCTGTCCACATAGGAGAGGTGCTCCAGCCCTCCACTCATCCTTGTGGCTCTCCTCTGGACATGTCCTAACAGTTCAATTTCTGGATCTGGGGGATCCAGAACTGGGCACAGTATGCCAGATGGTGTCTCATGAGACTAAATATCTGAAAGGGGTTGCAGTAAAATAGGGTGGTTTATCTTCCCAAGTAATGACTGTTAGAACTTGAGGAAGTGGCTGCCTGTTGCACCAAGGGAGGTCTGGACTGGATATGAGGAAAAATTTCTTCATCAAAAGGAACAGGCTGCTTAGGGAACTGATGGTGTCATGATCCCTGTAGGTATTTAAAGGACATATAGATGTATTTTAAATATGTATCTGAGGGACACAATTTATTGATGTGTCACTGGCTGGACTTGATGATCTTAAAGGTCTCTTCCAGCCTAAATGATTCTGTGATTCTGTGATTTTAATGTAATTTCACATTAAAAAAATACATTATTTCTGACAAAAGTATAAAATGTATTTCTTTTGGGATCATTATTATATGAACTACTTCTTAGTTGTCATAATAGAGACATAATGATATATATTTTAGATGTGCTAACTTTAGATGCAGTTAGCATTAGTGCTACTAGAAAAGAGACAGAAGCTACACAAGTTTTCACTCTGAGAATTGTGATAGTGTGAGAACTATGATATTTTTATTCTACAAAACCACCCAAAATCTAAAAAATGGTTTTAAGTCATCTGATCACTTTTCAGAAACTATTAAAATCCTTTAAAAGGATCCATATTTCACTTCAGGTACCTGAACTTTGCAATAAGAAGAGCTTCAAAATACCTGTTGAGTTGCTCAACACGACGTAGAGAACCACAAAAAGAACACAGCAGCCTATTACATCTGTACTAACACTGTAACACAAAATATTACAGTGTGTAAAGACAGTGTCTCTCCACATGTCCTGTTTTATTTTGGATTAGCAATAAATTTCTAAGTGGATGAAGAGAAAGACACAAGAAGGATTGGGAAAGAAGAGTATGAGGCAAGGACTATTGGTGCATCTTAATTGTCAGGATATCTAACTATGGGCTTAGGTCAAGTGAGTTGGAATAGGTAAAAGGGCTTACTGCCTATAAGTGAGTACTGTTGTAATTAGACTCTTATTTGGATATTAAAAAAGATGCTTCTAGCATTAGCTCTATTTACTGTTTTTGTATTCTGAAAGAAGGATGTTCTGGTTTAGGAAATGAATCCTAGGCTTGGAAAATCATGAAAAGATTTCATTGTTTTATTACATCTGAGTGATGAAGTGATTTTTATGGAATGTTTCTGGTAATGGTTTGCAACTCAGCTTACTGAATGTTTTGAACTGAACATGGCAGTATTTGTTTCTCTTTATAGATTTATCCCTATATGCTCCTAAGAAGTGGTACCAGTACACATTAACTAAAATCCAGTTATAAACATATTTGAAATAAATATCTGACTTCTGTCTGTATTTCCATTTTTTTCCTCCAAAATGCTTTAGTTTTATGAATGCACTGGATAGAATTTTCTCTCTATGTATTTTTAGGATGGACTGAGTTTTTCACTGAAGCCACAGTTAAGTGCGAGTTTCAATACCATTGCTAGGCAAGAAACACACATATATTAATCACCCAAAGTGGAAAAGACCCACTCCCGCCTGACTACAACCACCTTTTAGATAGTTATAGACAGTGATAAGGTCACCTCTGAGCCTCTTCTTTTCCAGGCTAAACAGACTCCCTGCTGGCCCCGCCATTCTTGATGAAGGCCAGGATGCCATTAGCCCTCTTGGCTGCCTGGGCACATTGCTGACTCATGGTAAGTTTACTGTCCACCAATACCCCCAAGTCTCTTTCTACCTCTCTTTCTACCTGAGTACTCTCCAAGAACTCCATTCCCAGCCTGTAGTTCTGCCTGGGGTTATTATAACCAAAATGCACAACCCGACACTTAGACTTGTTAAAACTCATCCTATTGGAGTCTGCCCATCTCTCCAGTCTGTCCAGGTCCCTCTGTAGGGCCCTCCTACCCTCCAACAGATCAACAAGGGCTCCAAGCTTGGTGTCATCTGCAAATTTGCTCATGATGGATTCCATCATTTGCATCAAGGTTGCAGGGGAGAAACATTAGAGATGGAATAACAGAACAGAACTTCACAAATCAAGTACAGAATTACTAAAGGCAATAAAAAGTTAATTCCATATAAACCATGAACCCATGGTCTCCAGTGTTTTTGCTAACTCTTGTACCATCCAATAGCAAATAATCAGAGTTCAGAGCAAAACAAATAATTTTAGGCTGTATTGAAAGCATTTGGAATATTGTGATGTCTAAATGAGAACCAGTGCATTTGAACTGTATTGATTTGTCTTCAAAGTACTGTCACAATGTGTCAACTGATTCATGTTTAATGACCTTTCAATTTTAAAATCTTGATTTTAAAAGAAGTGTATAGACCTCTCTGCCTGCAAATAATTCACAATTAATTCCATACTTGTCCTGAATAAAGTTTTTCCATTTGCAAGCTATTATTTAATTTAACCTATGTCTCCACAGCACTCTGTTTCCTAGTCTTTAGAAATTGTCCGCAAGAATTCTGGAAATTTTATGTTAATGCCATGATCCTTTTTACTACATTTTTAAAGAAAATTCAAGAAAGAAGTCCTTTGAAAATGGAATAGTTATCAGTTAAGAGCAACAGACTAAGACTATAGTACTGTAATGATTGGTCTGTGGCCATGCCACCCTGTAAAAAAGCCCAATCTCTTGATGTGAAGCTAAGCAGGATTGGGCCCGGTTAGTACTTGGTATGGTATTGGAAGACTGTCAGGGATCAGCAGGTGCTGTAGGCCTACCCTGCTCCAGCAGTAGGGGTTGGATTTAGATGATCTTTTGAGGTCACTCCCAACCTGTAACAGTCTGTGATTCTGTGATTTATTAAAATTGTACTGTGCCACTCTGTCTCTCACCTTTAAGGAGCGTAAATGCAGTCACTATTAGGCTCCCAGGCAGATGTATTTTAGTGCATTTATCTGATTTGGAATAAAATCTGTTTATGCAATAATTGCAAAAAATAATACTTAAGAGTTTACGGTAATAGTTAAAATTCCAAAACCTACAAAGCAGTTCAATAAAATTAATACAGGACGTCTAACCAGGGAATGTCAGAGAAGTACCCAGGCAAATACTGACCAAGAAAATAGTACAGTATAGATAAAAAAATCTTAACAATATTTGAGAATCCCATATATTTTAATCTTTATAGTTTTATAGTTTTTCCATCCAGGTAGATACTGCATGGAACATCTGTTGTTTTCAGTGGAAACTATAGGCATAAATGCTACAACAAATGTTTTCCATTCTCAAAGAAAGAAGTGACCATATTAAACTTTTTGAAATAAAATACTTTTGCTCAATTTAAATCTGTTAAGTCTTCTATAATTTATTATCTGCAAATATATAATCTTTTAAAGGCTCTGTTTTGAACATTTATCCTAATACACTTCCCTTCCCCTAGTCTATCCCTAAAGCAAGTATCAGCAATTCCACTGCTGTGACACAATGTGCTAAAATTTTTGGTAAAAAAATAAAGCTTCTGTAGGCCATTATTGCCAAAAAGCTAGAAAAATTTGTCTTTTCAAAAGGAATGTTTGAATTATCTTTTAATTTCTGTCTCTTCATTTTGCCAGAGGTTTCCCAACATGAAGGCTCTTAAAGATATTTTAATTGGCTGATTAGTAGATAGTCTAAGATTTCTGGCTTTCACTGTATTTAAAAATAGAAAAGTAATTCTAGTCACTTGAAGGATTTTTTTTCTAGCCAGTATTCTGCATCCAGAGATGGCCATTAAAAGAACAGGGAAAGTATTTGTACTTTGCTCTATCTGCCTCTCTACTTAAAAAAGTTTTCCTCTTGCTTTTCTTGAATACACAGAAGTTTGTCTACTTCATCCCATTATTTTCATCATGTTCCCTACTATCCATGCAGTCTGTTCTCTTTTCTCTAATACATTTCAATAGAGTAGATGCCATTATACTAAAAATTATGTGATCCAAAATCAGAAGGACAGATGAGTTTATCCTATAGGTGTTTGCTACCCTGAAATATTCTGTGACATCAAGAATAAAATTTCCTCAGTTTTATTTAGTACATTAAAGTGAAATAAATCTATATATTGGTACACCCCTGAATTGCTGAGAGTTAAGTGATCTCCAGTTAGATGATCTTTCCTTCTCTGTTGTTAGCTGCAAAGTCTTATTTCTATAAATATCTTAATTAATTGCAAGTACAAATGATGGATATTTGTCATTTGCACTTTTTACAGTGTCTCGTCAGAGCACAATATTAAACTAATGTTTCTAAATTCTCCTTTCCAACACAGGTATTAGAAATATTAGAAAACCTTTGCTTTTTGAAGGCAGAAGTATTTATTGCAAGATAGAGGACTATGACTTTTCTGACTGCTCCTTAACCCAGTACTTTATTTCATAGTTTTCTGCTCTATGATCTTAAAAATGTCATGTTAATATATTTTCCAGTGTCTATTGAGAAAGCTCAGCCAGTGGCAGAATGACTATGATGGATGGAGGCAAAGGAGATCTTAGAGCCAGTTAGAAAGTGCAGATGGAGACCCAAAGACAAGTACTGGTGCTTTCAGTTTGTATTTAAAGTAACTGATATGACATGACGTTCAGATGAGTCAAGAATTTTGCAATTACAACTGGATCATATTTGTATAATGCCTATTCAAAGGATAACAGTAGGAAATTGTATTTCCCTCTGACAAAAATAGGACTTATTAAAGGAGATATACTGGCATAAGAACAACTGATATTTGTAACAGAAAAACAAACTGAAGGTCACATAGTCTTTCTCTAAACAGTATTTTCCATAAAATTCCTACCTGAAAGATAAGATAGATATGTCTTTTTAAAAAAGAAAAACAAGATTTTTTTTCCCTATTTGTTACACTTTGATAAAGAGTGCTTATTGTCTGCTTTGTGAGGAATCAAGGTCTATTATGCATCAATCCAGGGACACAGTTATTTTATAAGCTTGTATTATTCAATCCTTGAAAGTTTTACAGAATTCAGCAAAAAGAAACATTGCATAATCAAATAATTGAATTTTCAAAGAGCTTTTCAATGCCCTAGACACAGATGGCACATCTCTAGAAGACTGCCAATCACATTACCCAGCAGATATGTAGTATATGATGTATTGAAGTTTTGCTTGGCACTGTACAATCTCCACAAAAATATTTACCAAAGTATTTGGCTTATTTCATAAAAAAGTCAGACATTGCTTGTCATGTTTTCCAGGTGCCAGTAACTGCTTCTGCACTGACATATTCTACACAGTTTTTGTGCATACATTTACATGCAAGTACGGATACTACCAAGTGGTTAGTCCATTACATGCCCTTCTCTACATAGACATTTAAAAACTTGCAGTGATATGGTGGTCTAGCATAGTACCAAAGGATTAGAAATCATCTCCATTGTTATTTAATCAATCCCCTTGTCCTAGGGCAAGATCTACAGTGATCATTTCTGTCAAATGCTTGTGAAAATTTAACTTAACATTAATGAAATCCGGTTCTCATGCTCATTTGCTTTTCAGTATCAGATTAAAACCTATAATTGGTACTAAATTCCTCAGCCATGAATATGATTGCCTTTGAAGAATGTTAGAGGACTGCAGCTTTTTTAAGAGTTTGTGTATCTGTTTAATTAGAGAATTTTATTAGCATCTAATTTCACAGATGAAGTGATTTATACAATCAACAGTCTGGCCGTTGATGCATTGAAAGGGTCTGACCCGGAATACATTGTTTCCTAGTATTTACTTGATAAAATGTTTTGAGGAGTTGGCTTTCCATCTGCATAGCTAACTTCATTAACCCCATAGAAGTGTGCAGTGAACCAGTTTTCATCTCCTACTCCTTCTCCTGGAGGCTGGACTGTGTGGTTTGGGGCTGCTGCTGGTTATGGCAGGAGGCTCGTAGACACCCAGAGAGGTTATGGTTCATCCTGACCTTGGAGGCAGCTTTTAGCTGAGGAGCTTGCCTGGGCCTTATTGTTGCTACACAGACAACCCCTGTCACATCCCAGCTGGTCTATGGTCCCTGCTAAGTATGTGGCTTCAACCATCAAGCAGTCTCCCCAGTGATGCTTGGGCTGACTTAGCAGAGGCCAGATTGCCTACCCAGTTAACAGGTTGTAGGTAGCCACTTTGTTCTGGAGAGAAGGAGCATTTAGTTTTATACCTTCAGTTGCTCTCTGCCTGTTAATGTCGGCACCCAAGGAAGGTACCCCACACATCTTGCTTACAAGACTAGGTGTAGCCTGAGGCATCTTCTCCTAACAGGTACCTGCTAGGCTGTGACTCTGGTCATGGAAGTGACTTTTACCAATGATACAACACATCTGTACAACATCCCTGCAGAAACAGTTGCACTTAACAGAGAATAAAAGAGAGCTTTGTTCTGGGATTGAATTTCTTTGTTTCCTTCTTCCTGTGGTATTACTGGAAAACAAGGTAGACTGACAAGTTTTTTAATGTCACGAGACATTAAAATCCAAAAGGAATTTATTTGCAGAATCTGTGAGGGACTGCAGGAATAAGTTATACTACAGATTGAATTTCTGGCATAGGGAAGCTTCTGTGATAGGTGATGTGTAAATATCTATAAATAATGAACATATTCATTAAAAAATAAAAAAGCTTGACTTAACCCTTAATACACCTTAATATAATTAAAACTTGCATCAAAACTGTCTGTGTCATTTTGAATAAAGTTGGTATATTGAAAGTGAATGAAGGCAAAAAGATGGCTAGCTATTGTTTGATGGGTAAAATGAACACCACCAGCAGTCATGCCTTCATATAACACAAACTGATTAATAGATTTCTGTTTTTAGCAGAGTTTCTAATGTGTAACATTTAAATGAAGCTTATTATTTAGTTTAGAATGAGTTCACTGCTGATGAATGTCATTCTCCCCTCACTACCAAATTCCCATGGCAAATTTTGTGGTTCAAAAATGCAAAAGTACTCAGGATGAATAAATATTCTATGCACAGTTCTATAGTTATACTTGGCCTGAATAACAAACTACATTTTCTAGTGCACTTGGTCAACATAACTAAATAATCATGTCTCTTTGATTTAAATATTATAATCTCACCTTGATATAAATGCTAGCATGTAGTACCTTCATTAAGTGTAAAGCATTTTTCCATGCTGAGGAACAGTTAGTTTTTCTAATATAGCTACTGTCTTAGTAAAGTATTATTTAAGAACCCAGGCTTTGTTTTTGACTTCTTTCCTATTAGGGTATCATTGAAATGTAGAAAAATGGGAAGGCATAGTGCAAAAGCAGATTCTGATGATAATAAATGAAGAACATTCATGTACTGCAAGATAGATGAGCAGGTTGTGCATTTCATTCATGTGGAATAATTGATTTACATCAGTTCTGCAGAACTTTAGGAAATTGCTATTTCAAATCAATTTGATCCAGTTATAAAGTACAAGACACTTTAGCTTATTTTAACTGTGCCTTGTGAGATGGATACAAATATGTTTAATAAATGATGGATTTTAAATTTAGTGAATTGTGAAAGCACTTGATATCTGACTTAATTATACAGTGCAATCTACTCATATTCTGATTGGTGTTTAGGTAGCCAAAATATATGTATTTTGCAACTGCATTCAACATATATCAACAGAATGTGAAAGGTCACCTAACAAATTAACACTTTTCTCTATGATTATGGGAACTATAATCAGCTGAGCATCTGTCTGAAAAGGTAGACAAAATAATTAGACGAGCTGCAGAATTAAGTAATAAAAAAAAGCCCCTTGTTGAGAATGTATAGTGTATCACCTACATTTGAGAAATAATTTTCCAGGACTTCTTTATTTTTTCCCATCTTTTTTGTTCAAAAGGAGGATTTGGAATAAATCAGGAAATAGACAAAATATAGCTTCTACAACAGAATCTCATTACTTTTTAAGCTGACTGCTATGCTGCTCTACAGATCTTTGAGCCTGTTTTTCTTCATTGTTTTGTGCTAGACTGTTTCCAGGTGGAATGAATGTTGGCAATAAATAATTTGGGAGAAATTCCTGGCAACTCATAAAATAATATTTGTCCTATTATGTGAAACAGAAGGTCAAAGTTTGAAGTAAGATTGAAAAAGAGAGGTCAGCAATGACTTCCTACTCTCCTCTTTCAAATTCCCCAAAGTTTCTGAGTTTTCCTGCCATATGCCAATACAGCACTAATAGTTAATAACTACTTCTCTAAATGAGCTCTCCCTATGAGAGTCTCATGGCTTTAGTTACTTTAATATAATCTCATATCTGTCAGGTAATACTAACCCTCTTTAACATACAGCAAAACTTGGTCTCTGAGAGACTAGCAACAAGGTTATGCAGGAAGTGTACAGCAGAAGAAATAAAAGGCTCAATTTCTCTATTCTCATGAGCCTTAGTTACTGTGTGTTTCATCTATCCGGCACCACCAATTAGTCATGTGCTGTCTTTCAAAGTCTGCAGTTATCATTTGTTCCCCCACATGTGTCAGCCATCCCGGTCGGAACTAAAGCCTTTGCAGTACAGTGAACAGTGACCGCAGTCCCTTTGGAAAGGCGGATGGAGTCTCTGCTGCTACAGTGGTGTTAGATTAGCCTCTGTTACAACCACAACAGAAGAAATTTCGATGTAACCATTTAATGCCGCTCTGTCACATGTGTTTATATGTGTATGGAGGCAGGAAATGCATACAAACTGGTTTGGATTTAATGAGATCAGACTAGAAGATAACTCCGTCTCCTCTGCTCCCTTGCTGTCTTCAGTGGGGATAGAAACCAAACCACTGCCAACACTAAAACTAACTTGATTAACGAGCTCTGTTTTGCCAGCCTTCCTGTAATCTCTTCTGAAGTTTTAGGTTTGGTTTAACGTAATGTAGTTTGGGGTGAGAAGTTGGGCTGGTTTTCATTTTATTCAGATCATAAATCCACAATCTAATTGACACTCATAATTGAGGGGGGAAAAATTTTCTCCTTCAAACTGACTCAAACAACAACCAAACAAAATTAACTACAATGATAGAAAAGGACCTGACTGCAGTCTATTCTGGTTTATTCATCTGTGTATGGAGTTTGCATTTGGAAACCTGGTACAGCCAAAAGCAACATCCAGAATTCATCTTCTGTAGCGACTTCTTGAAGAAATTCTTGAGATCTGTCAGTATAAGCATGCAAAGAGATCTGAATATTTCTGTAAATATTGACGTCAACTCTCTCTCTTTGCTGAGGGATTGTTTTATCTAGGTCTGAGATTTATAATTTTATATGCTTTCTTACTTTCCTTTACTGAGCTGTGCTCCACTGTAGTCCCTGTCTGTAGGTGGCACTGATCCTTCACTGTAATAGTGGCAGAGAAATTATGAATGCAGTAAATTGCAAAAAGCCCCCCAAAACCCCCAAAAGAACCAAACTTATATATTTTTTCTTTGTTTCTTTCTCTTTTTTTTTGTCCTTTACAAAAATAAAATATGTATGTGGAGTTGTGGGGCTGGTAGCTACATGATGCTTGTATAAGACTACAGAACTAACAACACTGTAAGACTGAAGTAGGTTTCTTTCTGCCTAACCTGTAGAGGTTATCACTACATAGTTTTATTGTGTATGTTTTGGTATGTTTTCCTTTCCATTTTCTTTTCTCAGAAGCATTGGAACTGGGAGCAAGGAAGAACTGAAAATTCTGTTGCACACCTCTTGCATGCTTGATTTACTTGGAGTCAAAAAGAGATTTTGCTTGTTTTCTGGTTGAATAACTCTTGGAGTGATGTAATTCTGCTAGAAATGGTGCAGGATTTCAGACACTGTGCATCAAGCTGCCTGAATATCTGTTCTATTACTATATTAACATTCTTATAATTTTGGATCAAAGTGCCAAATCTCTGATTAATAATGTCCAAAAGAGAAAGGGTTGCATTCAGAAAAGAATTGGGATACTGTAAAATTGGAAATACCACAACCTTGGAACAGGTACCCTTGTCTGGCATAAGATACTCTCATCACCTCATCAGGAGACAATTATTTGCCCAAGAAAAAAAGTACAGCAATCTGAGACCTGAAGAACACAAACTAGACAGGAGGAAAGGCTGAAGAGAGTAACAGGGTTATGGCATTTACTCAAAGGTAATTAAGAACTAAGTTTAATTAGAGAAACTGAGCTGTGAAATCTGCTTTCACATAGTGTTGTCATGAGGTCACATCTTCATGGCATCTCAAACTAAGACAGTTTTCTCCATTTCACTGTCACATGTAAGCCTAAAGGAATGTCCTAAGTAGTAGGCAGAGTATTCTGTAGCAAATATGCCTATTGTTTTCTAAGTTGTTCCAATAGTATAATATAATAACTACTTATTTATTGGAGCAGGAATTTGAACTTACATTTTCTACAGGAGTATCCTAACCACTTTCACAAGACTCTGTATAAGTCTGTCACTCTTCCTTTCTCCCTCTGACCAAATAAATAAATAAATAAATAAATATTTGTACTGCAGGACACCTTCAAATATTTAATCTGAAAGAATAATCTATTGCCTGGTTATTAGGTCCTTCAGCTTAGGTGGAGGTGAAACTACCTTCATCAGTGGGCTGGTGTATATATTTGGAACCATCTGTGTCATAAACATCCTTTCAAAAAGGAGTGCTTATAGGGTATCTGCAAGAGTGAAACTGGAGATGTAAAAAGCAACACTTAACCTGAGGATAAGGAGTTCTGCTTCAAACACCTTGGCAACACTAGTCTCAGTTGGAAAATCAGGGCCTTCTAGATTTTACTGCTAGGAACTGCAGGATTTTCTATGTGCATTTCTTAGTTCTATAAAGCTACTTTAAACAGTTCCTGAAGATTTGGGGGTGCCTCAGATCTAATTCTGAGTGCTTACATGATGAACTGCATTGGTCTAAAATCACTTCCAGACTGTTTCCCATTAACAGATAACTTTACTTCCATGGAAGGGCAGCAGGGTTCATCACAGTGAAGCCAAAAGTGTGCCTCAAGGCTGACTGGTGTGCCTAAAGAAGATTTCCCTTCATTTAACTACAGTACAATGTATTCCAGCATGCACACATGTTTCCTTAAATGAGGATTTGGCACTGAGGAAGCTAACATTTGGGTTGAATACATTTTTATAGGCTATTTCTTATTCCAAGATTATTACCTTGCTTTTGCAGGGGAAAGTAATTGCAAACTGTAACAAACTGGGAGGGGAAAACTGAAGCTTGGATTGTGTTCTTTCCTTTTTCAGTTTCTTGATCCAGAAATGTTTTAGGGAGATTCTGATCCTCTGGAACCTTTATGTTTCATTCAGACAACTTTCTGGAAGATAAAAATCTAATTCTGCTTAGGTGAAAGGGAATATTAGGTGCTGTGCCTTTGTGAGCAGAAACAAAGTAGAAAGGGGAGATCTGAAGCTCACAGTCTCACTGTCCTAGATGATCTTTACAATGTTAATGGTGAAGATTTTTTCCCCATACCAATCAGATATTTGCCAGATTCCTTCCTGTACATTTCCTCATTTTTTTTTCATTCTTCAGCTCTCCCATTTCACAGTATCACAGTAATGGTGAGGCTGGAAAAGACCTTAAAGATGATCCAGTCCAATCTAAAACTAACCAAGTAAAGCTAACATCTAACTTTTCTTGCCTTCCGCACCCCCAGCTCCCCCTGCCCCATTCTTTCCTAGCATTAACTTCTCTTATTAACTTGTTTAGGGTTTTGGTATAATTAGCCAATAACTACGTCTTGTACACAAGGTACTCTTCAAATACGAAAAGAGGATTGTTATGTAAGATTCAATAGGGAGAAGAAACAGGTAGATACAGAGAAAAGAACCCCAAGATGCCAATACTGGTTAGCATCATAACGAAAATCTTGTCAGAGCTGTTTGAAACCCACAGACAAAGCAGAATTCAAAAGGAGTGTTTTAAGGACAATAAGAAAGGTTTTCTTCTGTCTCGCTTGGAAAGTTTTCTGAGTAAAAGAGACCTGCAAGCAACATTTGAGCTAACCCAAACAGGTAAGTGAAGCTGGCAGAGAGGCGGCGGGAACTAACAGTTTAATAACATATAAGAGATGTAGCAGCATGGGATATCTTGGCAAATGTAAAAGTGAGAAACAATTGAATAAAATCCATATTCCAAATGCATAATTGCAGGGCAATGTGAATTTTAATGAAATGCTGTCACATTGCCCTGCTTTTCAGAGTGTGGATGAGGGCAGGAAGTAATTAGATCACATCTGGATTTTTCCTCCAGTCAGTAGTGAAAACATTTATTTTTAATTTGTGGGTTTTGTGTCACAGCATACCTCACCTTGTGTGACTGCCAGCAGGATTAAGGGACAGCCTCTGAAATAAGGAGAGAGGACAAGCCTATCTCAGGTCCCATCATCCAGACACTCACCCTTTAAGGTATTTATGAGATCTCCCCTCAGTCTTTTCTCCAGGCTAAACAGCTCCAGCTCTCTCAGCCTCTCCTCATGAGGAAGGTGCTCCAGACCCTTGACCATCTTAGTGGTTCTGCACCAGACTGTCTCCAGTAGTACATTGTACTTCTTTAACTGGAAAGCCCAGAATGGGATACAGGACTCCAAACATGGCCTCACTGAGCAGAGTAGATGTGGAGGCAAACCTCCTTCAACATGCTGGCCTTATTCTTAATGCACCCAGGACACTATTGGCCTTTTTAGTCACAAGGGTACATTGCTAGCTAATGGCCCACTAGAACTCCTTGGTCCTTTACTTCAGAGGTGTTCTCCAACAGTTAAGTACCCAGTCTCTACTGATGCATGTGGCTGTTCTTGCCCAGACGCAGCACTCTACACTTGCCTTTGTGGAAACTCGAATTTCTCTCTGTCCAACTCTCCAGTCTGTCCAGGTCACACTGAATGGCAGCACAGCCCTCCAGCATATCAGCCACACCTCACAGCTGTATCATCAGAAAACTGGCTGAAGGTATGCTCTGCCCCCTCATCCAGGTTGTTGATATGTCAAATAGGAATGGACTCAGTACTGATGCCTGAGGAACAAGGGTCAAAACCTAGATATGGAGCAATTTTAAAGAAGAGATCAAGAATAACAAAATTGTTACTCAGCCAAAGCATCCTCCACTCCTCCTATGGGGCACTACCATTGCAGCTGATGGGGTAATCGGGGTGAGGGGCAGAAAGAAATTGTGTTTTCTTGCAAAAAAGCATCAGAAACCCATGGTTTTCAAACCATGTTGTATTCTACCCCTTTTCTGCATGAAACACATTTCAGAATCAATCAAATGGCTTATTGCAAAAAATATTCAATANGAAACTAGCAGTTTTTACCCACAATTACAAAACTCCTTCAGGCAAATGTCATCTGAGTAATTAAACACTGCCCCTCCCCCTTTCAGAATCACAGGGAAGGGGACTAAAACCCTGGAATCTGGTTCTGTTGTCTGCAAAATCTCCTAAGAGGCATCAGACCACACAGTGCCATTACACACATTCTGAGAAAATGGGAGAGAATTATGTAGCAGTCTTTGTTGTCCGATGAGAGCCCCAGGTGAATGAAGCATACTCTGAGACAAATGGGAACAGCAACCACCCCTGTGAACAGAGGCTCCATTCTGACTCTGCTGAACTAGGAGAGTTGCTCCAACCACCCAATCTTTTTCTCATTGCTTTAGGTGAGATCTTCAGGGTATCACATAGCATGGCTGGCAGACATCAGGTCAGATGAGCATGGTCCTCAGGTGGCAGCAGGCACTTGGTTACAACAACATGCACTTTAACCCCTAGTCTCTCAACATTCTGCCAAAGGTTTAAGAATCACACATCCCTTCAGATTCTTCAGCACACACAGTCCACACAAGCAATAAAAGAAAACATCATATGACCCTTTGTGCCTCTTTTCTCCCACTTAAGCATTTCCTGATTTCTCAGTCACATATGTGACATAGCTTCTTTGTCTGCAGCCAGGACAAAGTCAAGATGGTACTAGTCATGTGCGTACTGCCCTGCAGCTTGATCAAGATGCTGGTCACAGATACAGCAGCAGCAGCCCTCCTCTGGAACTTGAAGACTCTCTTCCCCATGGTTACAGGAAGTGGGAGGCTGTAGCTCATCAGTTCTATCAGCTCCTGATTTAGTTCACAATCGCTTCTTCGCTTCTGATGTTTGCACCAGTCGGCCCAGCTCAGGCTGTGTGTGTGCCGCTTTGGTGTGCTTCCAGTAGCCACTCTGGTGGAGTGGCATGGCCCCGGTGGGAGTGTTGGCACTCACCCAGATTGTGGCAGCTCCTCTTGGTGCTCTCAGCAGTGGAGTCAATGGCCGCTCTAAAGAAGCGTTACCAGTAGCATTCAGGCTGCCTGCCACACCCATGGGTGGGGCTCTCCCCTCTGTGGCCCTGGACAGGCAGCTCTGCTGTGCTTCCCTGAAAAACCAAAAATTCTGGAAGTTCTGCAGCTTCCTCCACCCACTGCTGCAACTCTGCCTCTCCAACAAGGTGCTACCACTCTAGCCAAGGCGGGGCGGTGGGGGTGGTGGGCTGGGAAGAGGCAGAAAGAAATAGTGTTTCCCTGCAAAATAGCACCAGAAACCCATGATTTTCAAACCATGACATTCATAAACTCAGTTGTCTGCCTCCAGGAAATGGTAATACCACAAAGGTCATTCTAATGTACTCTACCATCATTGTTTGCTGAAAGTTTCTTTGTAGCCCTGTATGTTTTGCATCCAATATGAAAGACACTCTCAAAGTATCATTTTCTTTTACTTTCCAAAGCCTTGTCCTTTACCAGTCAGTTACATCTGTTATTAACAGTCATATAATTTGCAACTAATTTATTTTTCCCCTGCAGCAATGGCAGCAAAGTCCTTTCACAGTAGAGAAGAGAACAGCTGGATTGTGCCTTATGTTTGCACATCAGGCAGAGTCATATGGAGAAACTCTGAAGTATATTTTTTATTCACAGGCAGGAGTGGCTATGCCTTTCAGAGACAGACATTTTAGAAATTACACAAATATATAATTAATGGAGGCTACTTATCTACAAACACCGCATATTTGTACGGATAAACCCTGAATGAAAATAGCTTTGTCTTATTTCTGCCTTCTTCTTTTTTAAATTCTGAAACATCATTCATTAATACCTCTATTAGGTTTAAAATACTAAATTTGAGAGAAACAAAATAAACTTGGTGTAACTTTTTAAATTTGCATTAATTTCTTATTTACATTTTTCTGCAAAAAACTAGTACTACTACACAGAACTAGTACTAAATCTGGTACTATCTTGAATATATTGAATAATTTTTGTCTTCAGAACTCCTGAGATTTGAGAGCATATCAAGAAGGTGGTGGTGGTGTTTGCGGCAGGAAATCTGCAAAGCCTAAGAGTTGCTGGCAAACAAAGGATAATTGATGCCCTGTAAACACCTGATGGTCTGAGCTGAGCACTCCACCTAGCAGAGGCCAGGTGCGCCTGCTATTATACAAAGGCTGGTGATAAAGTCTGTTCATCTCTGTTCCTGTGTGAAAGCCTGGTGAGGCTGAAAAACATAACAAAGTATGCTTTGCACAGATTTCTGGGAGAGATTAAAGGTTCTGGTTTTGTTAATTGCTGACATTGTGGTGTTTTGACAACAGAGTGTCACCTTACTGTAATAGTAAGTAATGAAGTATAAATGTTACCCATAAAACACACCTAATTAGGGAGGTGAACCTGGAAGATGTTTGTTTTGGTAAGATTTGTGATCTCAGTTGTGCTGTTGCCCTGGGAAATTAAGTTTGTGTTTATGATCGTAAATTTTGCTTGCAGAAACTATGCTTATGGTGCAATTTATGAATCTATCACTGGCAGTCTGAAATAATCTGTGTATGTTGCGTGTGAGGAAACTGTGTTAGTTATGTACCTGACTTTTTCCTTGTGAAAGTGACTGGGCCTACAGCAAATGGTGCATGTGGTCATATATACTATTTGTGCATTTGACTTGCTTCTTGGAAGCAGCTAGACCTGCAGCAAACAGGCTGTTTGTGCATCTGGTATCAGGCTTATAGTTATTGCAATGTCATAGTGGTACTGAACACCAAGTCACCTGAAACTTTAGTTGGAAATATAGCTGTACAACTGTCAAAAGTAAATTAGTGGCACACAGTGTTATGTTTGGTTTTCTTATTTTTAAGGCTAGTAGTGGTACTAATTAAGGCTGTCTTTGAATGCTTTATCCACTGAAACAGAGGTGCTATCCTTCACCACTGAAACAGATTTCAGAAGAAAGAAGAGCAGAAGGAACTTTTGCTGTTACCTAGGGCAGATATGAATTATACCTTTGTTTATGTTGAAGATATTAATGGTGAAAAACCAGCAGATATCAAATAAGAGAATTCTATGGCCAGTATGTGACACAGGAGCATGTGAAAAACAGCTACTACATTACATAGAAAGTGATGATATATGCAGAAATGTATACATACAGGGCTGTTTTCCCAATAGGCTTCTTCCCATCTAGAATTGAGTCTATGAATGCACAATTAGAACTCTAGTAAACTTACCTTAAAAATTTCCAGAATACTTACAAGGAAAAGGGATCTTGTAACAATACGAGGGATCTCTGAAAGACGATCACGTTTAGCTCTGTGCAGTAGTCCAGCATGAGGCTTAAGCAAGACTTGAATGATAGTGGTTAGGAAGTGATTAAATAAAAGTACTGTTGAGAAAAACATGCTGAATTTAGCAAAGTATTCTTTTGAAAGTTAATTGAATCTTTGTATAGCATGTATTGTAAATCTTTAAAAAAACCTAAAAATGTTGCTGTTATTATAAGTGGTTGCAAACCATAGCCTAGAGGCTGTTAGTTTTCTAATTTGTGAGCTTATTCTGGAAAAAAATATTAAAGTTCTAACTTGATAGTAGGAGGCCAGACTGTCACCTGTATACATATGTATGAACTTGATCTTTTCTGATGTCTTCTTCTCTTCTCTGTAAATAAAAGTGACTGTACAGCACTTGAATTCTTTAGTGAAGCTATGGTTGTTTCTACAAAGGTTGAGCTGAAGGGGTGAATGGAGTTTGGAATATTGTTTGCTCCTTAGACCACACTGTGAGACAGAACTGCATTGTGGTTTCAGTTCCTCCACAGGTGTTGTCTTTGCTAAACAATGAGCCTTGTCAGCTGGTATTTTTGTTTGCTTTTGCTCTTTGGTCTCCATGTTCTGAATTTTGCCTGTCTGTTACAGGAAAATACAAACAGTTTCACAGAAATCCTGTATTTCTGCTCAAATGCTTCTCTTAAATTTTGAACATGAGAAAGAAATCCTGGCTTTGGTATTGCATATAATGCCTACATTTATTAACCAAAAGTGTGTTCTTTTAGTGAAATAAGATTAATGAATCTTTAATTTTAATGTAAAATCTTTGTATACTTTTATGAACAAATGTATGTCTGTTTGAGATGGGAACCCAGACTTAGCAGTCTCTTGCTGCAAACATGTTTATGTATTTCTTCATTTGAATGTATCTGCTAAGTGTTTACATTGTGAACTCCTGTTTTAAAAAAAATGGTTCCCAAGTGTTTTTTCTCTGATTATGCTGAATTTTAGTGCTTAATTAGAAAAATTTCCCTTGAGAACAATGCAAATGTCTCATTAGCTATTTCTTCTGATGGTGGACTCTCTCATCTGGGACATAAAATTTGAAATTCATTAATAGTTTGACATTGAATTGCATATTGGCTAGTCAGTTTTTATCAGCTTTTGCATTACTATGGTTGTTAGAGTTGGTTGACTTATTCATCAATATTGCTAAAATTTTTTTACTTGCAATATTCACTTAAATAATCCCACGTTAAATACTGGTTTCTCTTATTTAACGTAAGAGGCTGTCTCCAGTCTCAGATAATTGCTAATTCTAACAACACTTCCTTTGAAAACTTGGCTGGTGGAATCTAGACTTTAAGAAGAAATGACTTCACTCACTTTTGTGGAAGTTAGGTACTAAAAAGAGATAAGCATCAATCTTCCAACTCCAAATCCATACTCATTGAATTTTAGAAGCCTAAATGAGGCATGTAAGATAGGAGTATCTTAGCTTGGTAGATAGGGGAAAAAAGGTGTTCTGTGAGGAATAAATTACCTGACACAAAAAGTGATCCACTCATACTATGGACCCATTCTCTCCACACCTATAGGAAAAACAGGAATACTGAGTGTCTTCATTCCAGACTGGAACACTTGTACAAGCCATAAAGTTATGAAGCTGAACATAGAGATTAATCACATGTTCTTACATGATTGGATTGAGCTGCTACTGAGCTCATTGGGGAAGAAACCTCCAGCAGTTCTTTTCATTGTGGAGATGTGGTGTCCTTGTTTCAGCCTATAGAATCACATAATAAATATGGTTGGAAAGGACCTACTAGATCACAGTTCAACCATACCCACACCTACAAATACCTAAATACCTCACTGATGAAAA
Organism: Upupa epops; assembly: GCA_013397515.1. NCBI lineage: Eukaryota > Metazoa > Chordata > Aves > Bucerotiformes > Upupidae > Upupa > Upupa epops. The sequence goes on along the minus strand of VZRI01012731.1, from coordinate 125,362 downwards.
AACACAAAATAATCCCCTCCATGCCTGTCATGAAACACCATGTCTATATGTTTCTTGAACACCTCCATGAGAAGGTCGTTTCAGTGCCTCACCACTTTTTCTGTAAAGAATTTCTTCCTAATATCTAATCTAAACTTCCCCTGCATCAACTTCAGACCATTATCCCTGTTTCTGTCATTAGTTACCAAGGAGAAAAGGCCAACACCCTACAACCTCCCTTCAGCTCTGAGTTGGAAGGATCCTTAAGATCATCTGATTCTACCACCACTGCCATGGGCAGGGACACCTCTCACTAGACCAGGTTGCTCAAAGTCCCATCCAAACTGGTCTTGAACATTTCCAGGGAGGGGTCATCCACAGCTTCCCACAGTGAAATTATGGATGAAAGTGGGAAATATGAAGTCATGAGGCATCAAGAATAGTTTCCATTTTGATATTCAGCAATGATCAGTACATATATCATACTTGCAGACCACAAGTAATGGTGACTTTAATTTGTCAAGCCTTAAGTCACAAACATGAAATATTGCAATGAGCTATTTTATTAAAGCAAATCTTTCTGAGGTGGTTTGCTTAAAAAAAATAATAAAATAATCTATCTTGAGATGGCAGTTGATATTTATTCACTGCTGTCCTAGGCTTTCCTACCTACCTTCCCCATTTTTAAATTATTGTTCCATAATTTGTCTTGTTACTGAGTTATGAATGAAATTAATGGACATTGGACAGCTGAGGGATTAGTTATAGCCACAGTCACTAGTTAATGTGCTAACACAATGAACAACAATACACATGACAGGATTAAAATACTCTTCCGTGTTTACCTTATCAGATGTAAGCTGTCCTTGCTGTGGATGATTTTGAGATCTTTCAGAAGAAGACTGTCCCACATTGCTGTAGACAGTGGGATACACTGCAGATGACGATGGAACAAACAAAATATTTGTTCTGCGTCTCTTTTTCCTGTCTTCTCTTCTGATGAAATCTCAACCTGAAACCCGAAGATGTACGGGCACTGAGAGCCCTTCAAAAAGTTGTTATACTAGTAATAATAATTAAAGGCCTTAATTATCTATAATGTAGATGTAATGTATATACAATCTAATTTTCCAAGATTATTTGGAAAAATATCCAGAACATCTTAACATGTGGCTGGCTTCCAAGTGAGATGGTTCTCCATTGTTCTTCAAAGAAAGATGGTTCCCATAGCAAGTCTACAGCATGGTTACATAGAACAAGTAATAAGCAATTTCTGCCTTTACTATATGGAACACGGTGTATTTAATTATCTTTACTAAAAAGAAATAATGTGGTTGTTATTAGATCCAGAAGTACAACACAGACTCAGCCCAGTTTATATGAAGCATATTATTTAATATGCTTTTATTTTATAGTTATTTATCTTTGAAAGGTGCATTACTGTCCAATTTCCTATTGGTTCCTGTAATGACCAATTGTATATAATATAGAATGAAGAGACATTATTTTATGTGCTACTAAAATGTGATTCTTTTCTGCTGTTTGACCTCAGGATGCATTTATATTTCTATAGTCATTGCTGTATCTCAAGGCTTCAAACAAATCTTGCTTATGGAGGATTCAAAGTTCAAGTGCACGATTTTTTTTTTCCTTACAAAATACAGAGCACTACTTGTCAAGGGTTACAGCTGGGCTGGCACTAGATGAATGATACATGCTCTCTATTAACCCCTTTCACTTCCAAAGGCAGTAAGGGAGAGACACTGGAAAACAAAGTTTAACACCTTTGAATATATTTCATTTTTATTATTTATTAAAACCCTATATTGAACAATGACATGATCACAATTGTGTCACTGTCACTTCTTTTTCCTTTTTCTTTTCTTTTGCTTCTCTTCCTTCCCTCCCTTTGAATTATTGCGTCTATCTTTGTGTTTTCTTCTAGGTACAGTGACTTGATTTCTCATATATGCTATTAGGCAGAATATAGAGATGGATTATAACAATGGACACTTAGTATAGTGAGCACTTCTTTAAGCAACAAAAGAATCTTGCCTGAAAAACTAGAAAAGACTAGCCTGTGACAGCACTATCCCAGTAGAAAGAAAATAGTTCAAGGTAGGGGTATGTGGGGAAAGATGAGGCAATATTTATCTACCCATTCAACCTATGCAATACAACTTATTGCAATACAATTATAAAAAATGGATCAGAAAATAAATTGAAGTAGTTTATATTTCCTCAGCATCTTCTCAATGGCCACAAACCTAGTAAAATGCACAGGTTAAATAAGCATCACTTAGTTTAGAGCAATGGCAAGAATTCTGTGCTCTCTGTAGGCTTGCTGTTTGAGTCATGATTGTTGCTGGTTTAAAGTTGTAGGGCTATAAAGCAGCTTTCCCTAGAGAAGTAAAAATATCCCATTAATCATCTGCACTGGCTCCATTTGCCTCTGAGTCAAATTCAAAGTCCCCCCAAGTAGCTTAAAAATCTTTCAAAGTTAACAGTATGATTTCTCACTCCCACACAGTTTTAACCATGTTTACTGGGATTTTTATGCAATTATAAATCTTGCCCTTTGTTTCATAGCATCTCCTACAAAGATCCTTGAGCCAAAAGTCTCAGTTGAGACTTCCAGGCTGTCAGATTCTCTATTCTGTTTTTAAGTATAAGCATGTTACTTCTAAACCATAGTAGTTCCACTAGTCATTCTTTGTTCTTTTTCTTTCCTCAACTTCCCTTCACTTAGTTCTGTCTGCAGTCATCAACACCTTAATGGTGAGACAGGTAAAAATCTCTTCTTTACTTCTTTAAGTATTTTTTTTCTTGATCTCTAAGTCAGAAAGTATCACAGTTTGTTCCCCCGCTCCCATTTGACTAGGATTTGGATAATATTGCCAAAACAGTTGGAGTTTTTTCAGCAGGAAAAAATGGGAGAGTAATGTTTACATTATATTCCTATTTAAAAACACTGTTCTAGACCTGTCTATCCTCTTCCATCTTTTTTTTTTTTGGGAGAAATTCAGAAGTGTCAGACAAAAAACAGAGGTGAAAACAGGTACTTTTCTTATAATACTGTCTCTTGCTCAAACTAATGGTTGGGAATTTGACCCATTTGAGCAGAGGAGTTGTACAAGATGACCTCCAGAGGCTCTCTGTAGCCTCAGACATTCCATGATTCTGTGAACTGATTTTTGTTGCATCTCAGAGGAATGTTTTTTTTGTAAGAGAGCTATTAAGAGCAGGATGCTAACAGAGGTACCGATGACCTCTCCTCTCTAGGCATTCCCAGCCAGTCATTACAAGATAATGTTTCTACTTTGATTTGAAACCTTGAGACTATTCCTTTGTGACTATGTCCTGCCTCCTACAAGACGGTTAGGTTTCTTGTACTGATTATTGCTTGTCTGTGCAAGAGGACAACTAAATGATGTAATTGGGTTCAACCAAAATCATGCTTTTGTTTTCACAGCTACACTAAGTGCACCTTAAATTTTCTTAGGCTTCTACTGTATTTTGTGAAATACTGCTATAAATGCAATTTTTGTTCTGCATCACATAGATGTTAAAATCATTTTACTGAGTAAAATAAAATAAAAAACATTTATCTGAACTATTAGTACTTAGTAACATTTCCATTTCTTTTTAAACCTTTGACCACATGAGAGGAAGATTGGAGGAGGTGGTTTTAACCAGGTAGTAGAAAAGTGTTGATGTGGTTTAGCGGAAACCTAATTTTGTTTAAAAAGCCCACAACTTACATTTTTTGAGACTAGCTATTAATCTGAGAACAGGCTACAGTTTGAATTTGAATTGCAGTGCATTCAAGAGGAAGCTTAATAGTCTTTGGATGTACAAGCCTTTAGGAGGATGAAATAGCTTGTTCCTATTCCATATATACTCACCTGAAGCTTTCAGTATGGGTACCATATAACTGCAAAGACAGATACCTGCTAAGAAAAGATCTACTTAATTGCAGTTACTATTTGATAGCTGTTGGTATTGCAATGGTTTCTGCATATTATTAATCTAGAATGCATTGAAAAGACACCTTGAGGGAACACCTTTCTCTCTTCTTCAAGGTTGTGCACTGACGTAAGAACCTAAGTGCTATAAGCACACAGTTACAGAGTCATTCCCTCCAAAACAGGGAAGTTTTGGAGTTTTTAAAACTGGCTGTAACTCTGCATGTGACTGCTAACTGCAAATGCAAATCTATGTAACCTACAGCTCAAGCTGTGTTTGCAGCTGTAGGATGCTGAAATGATGATGTAATAACCTAGAAAATCTCCCTGATGAGCTTTTCTTGATGTCTTCTGAAAGAATGGCACAGAGGCCTCATACCGAAGATACAAAAATACTACCTTAAAACTGTGGTCCATATCAGAGTAGAGAAAAATACACCACTTTCAGTGTTTCAACATTTTCTACCCAGCACTCTAGTAAACTAATTTTAAGTCAGTATTACATTATTGCTTCATCTTGAAGTTAGTACAACTCGGTCACATCTAAGGTACGTCACTATCCAGATTACGACAAGTAATGAGCATTGACAACTTGCGCAGAATTACTACTTCAAAGGTGAACAAAATTCCCCTTTAAATCTGCTGAACAGAGAAAGCAGCAAAAGAAAATAAACCAAAATAACAAAGTCTAGTTATGACACGTGCCCTCACAAGAAACCACCCTGGTGCATTATTTCCCTCCATGAGGCAATGCAACTAAACATTGCTAATGCAGTCAGTAGAGTGGCTTTTAGGAGATTTTATGTTTGAGAATTTAATGAATTTTCTTTAACTAAAAACTGGCTTTCTGTGTCTGTATTTGAGTACATTGACTGAACAGTCATGTTCAGGAATGCTAAAAACCTCTGGAAGACAAAAAGTAAAACTAATTGTTATTATGAGTACATTGCTGTTCTAACCACTGCAAGGATGCATCGGTATGTTATTACATACACCCATATTAAATGATTTGGATGTTTCCAAAGTACGATGTCTGATTCAAGATCCAAATTGGCATTCTGTCAGTGTAACGCATCCCTGAGGTACTTCAGGAATTAGTATTGAATTTCATTTTTCATTTAGCCTGCTACATGCTGCAAATTTATTAACAAAATGGAACTTTGGTAGATCTGCAGTGAACTGTGTTCACCCTTCAGGCAAACAAGCCCCTCAAAGCTCAGGAGTTTTTGCTCACAAGCTGTCTGCTTGTCTTGCAAGTTTGCTTCTTTCTGCAATCCTAAAAGCACTCCAGCAGGCTCCTGTGGAAAGGGATTGCCTAGAGGAAATGTGAACATTTCAACAGTGGACCACTGGGAAGCTTCCACAGTTGACAAAAAAGAAATCCTTTCGGATGTATCTTGGAAGGAAATCCCTAATCATTATATTTACTTTTTTTAGAAAAAGGTATATCAATAAAGGTGAGGTACACATTGGTGGCTGTGACAAAAACATTGTCAATGAGAAGAGAGAGAACATGTGCTGAATATATAGGGCAGGCACTGAAAAAAATCAAATCACCGGAAACACTAGGTTGAAGGTAACACTACAAATAAGCAAGTTATTTCAAGCTGCCCTGGTAGCCAAATTCTTGAGCAGGACTTTATTCTTAGACATCAAGAAACATTCATTGATGCTGGAAGCAAAAATATTTACTTAGCAGTAAGTGACTACAGTTTCAGAATAAGATGGGCTGAAATTTTCAATTGCAGAACACAACTCATTTGGTCATTAAAGTAATAATCTTAAGGAATGTTAAATGAATGTTGAGTGACCTGGTCAGGGCTGACTAACTTTCAGCCTTGGTCTTTTTATGTACCAGTAAATCTGCACGTGCTGTGTATAGTCACTGAGAAAGGATCAGGAAGTTACAGAAAAATATAGGTGCTTGATGCCAGGCAGACTGGAACTTGTTTGTCATAAGAACTAGTACCCTCAGGATCAGCTGCTTCTGATCTGAATAATTCACAAGCAAACTACAAAAGCAATGTCAGCTGATGTAGGAGGACAGATAGAACATATTAGTGGATAGCAGTTTGAGAAATAAAGTTAATATTGAAATTGCATCACACACAATAGATTAGGAGAAGACATGCACTGCAAGCATAGAAAGAATAGCCAGGGAAGACTGATGGGAATCAGTAGGAAAGACAATTATCAGCTTGAAATACCTGTAGATTTTCAGAGTGAGAAGATGATGGGAAAGGTTTGGGGTGGGGAATACATTTATTCATTTATTCCCAGAAAGGAATGTGTAAATGTTCCTGATAACACTCAAATAAACAAACTTATCTCATGCTAACTATTTAGAACTTATAAAGGAGACACTTGATGTAAACTTTAAAAAAACCGCCCAAACTCCCAAATTAAACCCTCTTTTGACATGTTCTATAAACTACACACACCATTTGCACTTTCTGATGTTTATTCATCAAAGTGATTTTTTCCTCCCATCTAAATCTCCCTCCACATGTATCCTGTTGCAACAGTTGGCTGATCCTCATCAAGCTGCAGATAATTCAGATGTAGAAACAATGCAGGGCTTCCTTCAAGCCTTTTAGCTTGCTCAGGAATGTAGAACAAGAAGTGTTTCAACCTAAAACCATTTGCAACTTGAAAAGTGAGAATATTCCAGAGCAATATCTTTAAACCATCTCTGTGTACTTAAGGGGATCAGAAAGACTCCCTCAAAAGCTAAAGAGTATCAAGGTCCAAATTTCTTGTTGGAATGCAGAGAGGAGTAAACTTAAGAGGTTATTTTTTTTTAATGTTTGCTTCCATTTGCTTCCATTGTCTTTATAGTTTTTGTTGTCCTCACATCTTGTACGAGTCATGGTCAAAAAGATCTGCTTAAATCTCCACAAGTACATTGAAAATTAATATTCATGATAGTGGCTTAAAAACTGATGTTATTGTATTCCTAGGTGATAGCAATGAAAAGATCAGAGAAGCAGGTTTCCTGGAATTATCAGATTACATCTAAAACACTCAAGTCTATGTGTCTTATTGCACATAATGTTGTTTTTGGTGTTTTTGGTGTTAGCTTAGTTTACTGAAATTTCTTTTACATAGGAAGCAGAAGTATGGACAGTGCAGTTATTTTTATTTGCTCAAATTCTCTATATACAGTAGGTGCAACAGTATATAGATTTTGCATGTAAATCATACCAGTATAACAGACAAACTGCAGAAGGTGTGTCATGTTTCCTTATAAATCATCAGCTTGGCAGAATCACTACATAAGGCAAAACCATTCTTTTTTAAATTGCTGCAGTTTGCATCCTGCTGTGTAAGCAATCCTGTTCCTTAAAGTTATAATAACTTCCTTCACAAAAGTCTTCAAAACATTTGTTTCTTCTAGAATGTAGTTTTCAGAGAGTGGAAAAAGCAACAATTTTCCTGGTGTTTTCTTACAGCAATTACCTATAATGAAATGTAAGTGAATTACATGTTCAGCTGCTATCAGCTATCTAGATCTTTTGTTCAAATCCCAGTGATCTCATTCTCCAGCTCATTTTATACATGTACAGGTACCCTGATAATTGCTTCCAGTGATTCTGATTTCTTTGCGTCTTGCATTTCTGATTGCATTTTCAATAGTCAGACTACAAAAGCTGTTGTCTAACTACAGATTTAATCTCAAGAACTGCTTTAGATTAAGAAAACCATTATATTTCACACTTCAGTTGCATAAGCAGTTGGAGCTGGGCAGTGTAGTTAGGAATTCACTTAAATGAGTTATTCTTTTGGATAAGATTTAACCTGTGACACTCAGACATGGAGCAACTTAATATAATTTTCCCTTAATATATTACTAATAATACTGGCTCTGTTCAGAGGTCACATGCCACCTATTGCATGTGGTTTTCTGTGGTTCCTACTTTACAAGCTGCTCTGTTTCTCCAGAAGCATCCAAAAATGTCTTTAAAATAATTCTTAGATGTGAAGAAGTAGCTGGAAAAGGTCATGAGGCAGAAGTATAAGGATATTCCAGAAACTGATTATGATTACTACCAAAGAAGGAATTCAAATCGCTACTTTTTATTCTGTGATGGTTGGCTTGTTCTGCAATAAATGTTAACACCCCTGAGATGGAATGAGAGCTGGTGCTAGACTATATTTTACTTAAAATTCTGCCTTGAAGTGTCTAGAGGAATAAAGAAAAAGCTGAAAAATGGAAAATCAAAATGTTTTATGGCATTGAAGTATTTTCTAGAAATTATTGTGTCAGTTAAATAAATAGGACATGGCTTTCTTGTTTTATATGTGGAAAATAAACAGTGACATTGGCATACTCTTTTATTACAATATCTTCCATCATAAAAGACTCCCGGTTTGACAAGAAAGGAATATGTTGAGTTTTTGCCCTGGTGATTCATCATATAATGTTACTCCTGCAACTAGAACAGAAACCACCACATCTTCAGCTGTGACTCTTTCACCCTTACCATCTAATTGAAACCTTTTGCATCTATAAATCATAAAAATCTCCTATCCATATTATGAGATCCTAGAGGCTTCCAAAACTAATTTGCCCTCTGTTGGGAAATATAAATATCAAAATTCTAAGTTTTTCCAGCCATATTTCGGTAAGCTTGTAAGCTGGCTTTGAGAGGTGGTGTAATCTCCTTTTACGCATTACTCAGGAGATTTGCAAGCAGAAACAAGATAGCTTAGAAAGGGATATTATTTGACTGGAGAAAATGATATGGGAGTATTGCCAAGACGGATATTCAGTTATATGAAGAAGAAGGAAAAGAAAAAGAAAAAAAAGGTAAAGTGTGACTGGAATATAATACTCTTTTTGAAGGAAAAAATGGACAGAAGACTAAAAACTGTTAGATCTTAAGCTTTCTGGGAAAGCACACAGACTTCTATTTTTTTTTTTTTTTTTAAGAATAATCTCTGGCTTAGCCAAACTAAAAATCATTCTAGTTGCCAGAAGTTAAAACTAATATTCTTACTCTAAATAATAGGCAATATTAAATGTCACTGTTGGTAGCACTGAGGTTTACTGTGGCTATTACTTGAAATAAATGTTATGAGTATAACATAAAAATCAAACTGTAAGTTTCCCTGGAAATTTGTTCGAAATTTGCTTAGCTTTTAGGTCATATAGCATCAGGTGATACCACAGAGTTGCTTAAAAAAAGAACAGTTTATTTCAGCTGCGGATCTCATGTTTCTGTGTGCACTGAACACAAACTCAGAATATTTACCAAGGATTAGGTTTTGATACATTTGAAAAGAATAGTGCTCAAGAAGCTGAGTTCTTCACATGGTCTCAGTACTTACACAGTTACAATATGCAAAGTAGTGTAGGTATCGCCTTTGTGTATCTGTCTTCCTTCTAAGATAGAAGAGAAAGCAGTAGAGGATATGCCTTTTTATTCTGCCTGCGCTGTTGAGATTGACTTTGTGTTTTACAGATTTTATATTGTGCAGGTGCTAGGTGCAGTTCCACATCACAAGACATTCCAGATAGTCTTGCTTGATAATATTTATTTATTTTTGTTATGATGTACAAAAAATAACTGTTGTAGAGCCAGAGCAAAATGTTGACTTTGGTGGTTGGACCTAAAAAATCCTGTAGTGTTGAATGGGGTTGTTCTGATCCAAATAAAGGATCTGACACTAGGCCTTCTTGAACCTCATACAACTGGCCTGGGCTTATCAATGCAGCCTGTCCAAGGTATAATAGTCCAAATCATTGCTTTTCTACAAATTCTCTGATCTATATTCCTCAGAAAGGAGAACATCCAAAAGATATTTAAATTGATATAATTTTGTTAGCATATTACAACATCCCTAGAGAGTCAAAATGGCATAAATGTTTCTTTCTTAACATAGATTCATGGAAAGATCATAGCAGTCTTGTAAGATTTATTTCTCTTTAAGTTCAGACAGTTCATTTACTTCTATTGAGTTCTAAAAACATGGTCAAACATTCCCTGTGATTTTCATATAATCAGAAAGGAAATTATCTGTCTGAAATGGCTTACCTGAAATAGTACCAAACCCAAAAGCTACTTTCTGGTCGAAATTTATTCCTTTTGCTATCTATTTGTAGAAAATAAACTGAAGTAGATGTACACCACTGTAGTATTCACAGCAGCTTGTATTTGTGTGAAGGACAGAAGAATACAGGAGGTTATAATATTTCATGCAGCAAACTTCTACAGGTTGATATGTATTGCTTTAAATTTGTAATTTAAAGATGAAAAATAAACAATGGACTTAATTTTATCATTTAGACTATTTTAATTCGCAATATTATATTATCAGTATTAATGAAAATTTAATTGTGTATTGTTACATTATCAAAAGAACCAATTTTATACATCCCCATTTAGTAACTTCTTACGTATTAATTTCTGTGACATTTCAAATTTGCATTCCAAATAAGAATGAATAGACACTCTGAAATAGTGTGATTTGGTATTCTACTGGCCTATTAAGTATTTTGTTATTACTTCTTTGTTGAAATTATTAGGATAAAACAAATTAAATAACAGAAACATATATTAATGCTTATTAAATAATATTCATAGTAATAATTGTTGTTGGCTTCATCTGAACATACAAGTGATTTTAAATATGTATGTTATGTAAGTAGTTTTCACTGAGAGATACCCTGTCAGTAAATAATATCATACCGACAAATCAAAAAGATTGATCTTACATTTATTGTATAGCCTCTGACAGGTTCATTCATAACATTCATAAATAAAGATTTAAAAGACATTAGTTGCTCCTGTGAATTATGGAGTGCTTAAATACAATCTTTAGTACTGATTCTTTTCAGTACAACAGCAGTTTTAAAGAAAGACTAACTATAAATGTGTGAAAGTTCCCTCCAGCCTAAACCACTGTGGGACTATGGTATTGCTCACAGCAATGGAAGACATCAGCCTGTACATCTTTCTCTATCCATCTGTGTGAGCATTCCTAAATTAGTGGTTGATACTACTTCTTTTTTTAAGATACAGAATTAAAATAGGTCCCATATTCAGAGAAGAATTCATGGCATGTAGCGATAGGTTTAAACTAGAAAAGTTTAAAGATTTAAGCTGACCATTAGGAAAAAGTTCTTTGACATGAGGGTAGGAGATCACTGGAAAAGGTTGCCTACAGAGGTGGAGGAGGACTCATTGCTAAAGACTGTTGAGGTCAGGCTTGATGAGGCTCTGAGCAATCTGTTCTAGTTAGAGATGTCCCTGCTTGTTCTCTAGGGAGTTTGGACTAGATGACTTTTGGTGGTTCCTTCTACACTAAATTCTAAGAGTCTGTGATGCAGTTGAACTAAGGAGGTAAGGAGGTTTCTAGTACAGTCTCCAGGCAGGGTCAGCTGCGAGATCAGGCTGTATTTCCTAGGGCCATATAATAAAACCTTCAAGGATGAAGACCACACAGGCTCTCTGGGCAAATTGCTCCATTGCAATTAGTGCTGAAAAATCTTTTCTTTATGTCAAGCCTGATCTTCACTTTTTCCAGCTTATGACAGCTGCCTTTTTCTCCCACTCGGTGCTTTCAAGAGCATAGTTCTATCTCCTCAGGGTGGTTTCCTTGTTCGTTCTAGGGGGGCTCTTTTTAGGTCCTGCAAAGTCATCTCATAAAAATGAAAAAAAAACCACCCTTGTCCCTCAACCTCTCCTTGTAAAGGAAACAGTATCAGTCATCTGGGCAGCTTTCCTCTGAATCCTTTGCTGTACTGGGGTGACCAAAATTAGATGTAATTGTGTGCAGAGCAGATGGTGACTATCTCTTTCCTTGACTCCTCTATTTAGAATCATGTAAGTGTTTATGTTGGAAAAAGCCTTCAAGATCATGAAACTGTTAACTCAACTCTACCAAGTTCGCTGTAACCAGTTCCCTGGGCAGCCTGCCCCAATTCTTCATGATTCTTTCAGTGAATAATTTTTTTTCCTAAGGTCTAATCTAAACCTCCTCTGGTGCAACCTGAGACCACTTCCTATTGTCCTATGACTTCTTACTTATGGGAAGAATCTTGAACAATCCCTCTGACCCACTAGCTCTATTAAATCATATATTTGATACCCCCGCCCTTCCAAGACCTGTTGAAGAAAGCTTAGGTGTGTGGTGTGCAGAACTTAATTTAAAATCCTTGCAGGATTTTGCTGATCTCACATGGAGAATTTAAGACCTTGATTGACCGAATGCTGTAGCATGTGTTTTACATTTTACTTTACCGAATAATTTTTTAGGTACTTGGTGTTTTGAAAGCTTCTCTGTCATTATCCCACCACACAAAATTACATGGCAAGAAATTGTGTAAATGGATTTTAAGGAGGCTGAGGCAGTAACCACACCACCTTTTGCTCTGCTCTCTTTTATTGAAATAAGAATCTCCCTACTAACTTCCTTAATATGTGTGATTGTTGCTTCAAGTGACCTTCTTATTCCAGTTGATGTCTGCATACCAATTCTAAATTCAGCTAAACCAGAATTTAAGGTAATGGGGTGCCATAATGGCACCTAGTAATTTTAATTCAAAATAAACTGGTACCGCTAATTAACGGTTTATGTGTTCAAAAGTGTTTGTGCGGCAAGAAAGAAATATCAAGGCATCCTCTACCTGTCCTTTTGATTCCAAAGTGCTGATGTAGTTCCATGATTACAACTAGTACTTAATGATACACAGCAGCACAGTACATTAAGGAGATTTTATTGACTTCAATTATAGATAAACTAATCAACAGATAATGACAACAAGGAAAGTGAATGTAGCCAAACACTGAAATTGAAGCATACATACTGCGAATCAATTAAATATCAAATTAAACGCTTACCAATCATTCAATGATTAATAAAACACACACAAGCTTACAATTAATTAATTCTCTAAAAAAACATATAAAATATGTTAATACCGTTATATTATGATGTCCTTTTGAATTTCTAGTTGCTAATTGTACTGTTCTTTATGGCGTATACAAAATGTTAATTTCAATTCAGTAAATATTGTACAATTCAAGTACATAGCAGCTCTGCCCTCCTCCCCCAGAATATGCCAAGCAAACAAAAAAAGATATATCTTTATGGTTTCCTCTTTGTTGCAGTAAAACAATACACAATGCGTACAGTATTATTTCTAACTTATGCATAGCTGATTTTGTCAGCACATGAATGTTGAGTCTGAAACAAGTCAGGAGGCTTCTTTTTTCTTTTTTTTTTTTTTCCTTTATGCACTTTAAGATATTCTTTTCACTTCAGTGGCAATATACATGTTTAAAGGCATTCAAGTAACTCTTTTCAAGTCTAGAGCTTAAAGGCGGCCAAAAAGGCAGCAGTTAGAAAACTAACTATGTTGTGCTATTTAGAAATATCAAAAAACTATGCAGAGCATAGTGTTTTATGTCTTATGCAGGCATGCATCTTGACTGGTCTTTAGCAGCTGCAAAATATCTTCATTTTGTGATCTCCTATCTGAAGTGCCTCTGCAGGCTCCTCAGAGGTGCCTCTTTTAAGCAAGATCCAGTCCTTTTCTGGAAACAGCAATTTTCTTTCTTTGTGCCATCTGTCATTAGACTAAAGCAGTGGCCCAGAAGACATCACCATGTGCTTGCAATGCCCTCAACCATATGGAATTACACAGTTCCTAGATGTAGCATCTGTCAATCAGCCTAAATCAATCACACAGTCACAGACTAAAGGATTCTAAATTTCCATGCTAAATTATTTCATTTGCAGTTATTACTATTTTTCTGCAGTTCTTCTTTAAGATTTTTGGCCACATTTTCCAGTGTATCTCAGCAACTGGAAGTTGGAAACAGGGACTCAAACCTGGCTGTTATAAAATAAACCTCTATAATTCATTGTGTTTCCGTGATGGGTGTATTGCTAGGGTGTTGTGATTTATCACAATAAATCCCCAGGGAGTTTCCACTGGATCTTGCATTTTCTGTTTGTCAGAATATTATGTCCAAACAGTTTTTTGTTCTTTTTTTTTCCTATTTTGTTTATTTAAAAAACAAAACAAAAATACTATTTAATCCTCCTCAATAAAATTTTGTTTTAATAAAGGACTTTATAAATGCAGGGAAAAGAGAAACACAAGACAGAAGTACTGGGTATTGCGGATCCTTTCTCCCTCTCTTCCTTCCTTCTCCTTTCCCTTTTACTTTTTACCAAGTCACTATCTTCTTTCAAAACAAGAATATTGTTCTTAAATAGTTTAACAACAGTAGCAACTCATAGTTGGCAAAAAGAGCAGTAGTTTATTCTCTGATAGTATAGTTCGGTTAATATAGAGAGAACTATATTTATTTATTACTGAGAAATTTCAAGAGAAAATATGAAAGTTTTGAAGAAGCAATTGGTTGTACCTGAGCACACTCCCTGCTAATAATGAGAAGCAACTTATTTTGTTGTATATCTGAACTTTTTCTGTATTTTATAGAACTAATTTTCCAGTGTTTCTCCCAGTACATTTGGAAGAATGCATCTTTAGAACAATGTAAATTGTTATGGCATTTGATTAATTTTGGAGCAAAGGATATGGGGATCCAAGGCCCTATATTTGTTACTTACATAAAAAAATCTTACTCATCAAAAAATCTGTGAGTAAAAATAAGGTTTTATAGCAAAAAAGCTTGAATACTAGTACAATGTGGACTTACAACTTTGCAGTTAGACTCTATTTTCACAGAGCCAGAACAATTATAGTTTCACCACAAGAGATTGGCATTCACAGAGGGTTGTACTACTGTGTGCAGGCAGTGCCACATGCCACTGGTGCTCCAAAGATTTCTTACTTTCTGCCTCTGCTCACAACACACAGTACTGAAGATCTCAAATGTTAAGAATTTTAATGTAGCTGCACATTTTTACCCACTTGTATTTCCTTTGATAATCCTGAGATAGTAGGTACCACATTGAAATGCAACCCTTTTCTTTTTCATGCCTGACTGGATGCACTGACTCACTCACTGAATGTCACCAGATTGCATTTCCCCAATGGTCAATATCTCACACTGTGCTGTGTCTGTCTGATGAAGAAAAACATCTTTCAGAAAATGATAGTGTTCTGTAGCCAAATAACATATGTTAAAAGTGCCAGATTCTTGTTTTAGCTTTGTCAGGCCTATTGGAGTGAGAATGACACTGATCTTTAAAATTAGAGCTGTATATACAATTTATCAGAGGAATGTTTTGCTGCTGCAGGATGTATTTCGTTTAAAATTTATTTCCATATCATCAGAAAACTCTGACTGTACTCTTTTGGCAAAATGAATTAATCGAAAATTATATATGATGGGTGGAAGATAAGATAATTTCTTTAGCAATATTGAAGGAACATTGCAAAGAACTCAAAAGAATTTGGAGAAGGAGACAAAGTTAAGAAATACAGCTGAATCCTCTGTTGGTGGAAATAAAAATTACTTCACTGATTTGGATGAGGTTTGTCAGATTACTTCAGCAGTGGAACCTCTTCTTGAATGGAGATTCTTATTTAATTTCCTGGCATCATACAGAATAATTTCCTGGGGGAATCTCAAAGTATCTCTATC
Organism: Upupa epops; assembly: GCA_013397515.1. Lineage (NCBI taxonomy): Eukaryota > Metazoa > Chordata > Aves > Bucerotiformes > Upupidae > Upupa > Upupa epops. The sequence continues at coordinate 109,851 of VZRI01012731.1, read as the reverse complement.
TAAAACATGGGAATTAGCAAAGAGGAAAAGTTTGCATGTTCTAGTTATTCTGCCAATACAGATCTTGTCTCCATGGTACAGCTTTTAAATCTTTGTCCAGCTGTACTGGACACTGTACTACATTTCACGTGCCATTTGCTTCTGAGACTTGAAAATTATGCCAGACATAAATTATGTATTATTCTACTACCAAGTACAAATATAGAAAGAACCATTGTTACTAGCATTTTTTTTTCCTCTGCCTTTCTGCTTTTTCTGAAATACTGACAAGAAGTTTTGTTCTCATTTTACTCTTTTCAGACAAAGACAGTTTTAGGCTTTAGACTAATAGGAAATTTGTACAGAATAGTAAGATACTGTTTCCAGGGTGGTAACTCAACTCATAAGGTACTTTATCTGCAGCATGCCTATACCAACCACATACAGAAAAATCTTGTTGCTATCACCTCCTCATAAAGATCCCTTTATGTACATTCTACATCCTTGTGCACAGGGTCACTGTTTGCAGAATCTTTGTACTTCTGGCTTTAAGTCAGGACTTGCCTCTTAATTTTTATCCCTGTGTTAAGAGAAAGCTATAATCAATTGTTCATTAATCATTCTTGATATGAATTCAGTTAAGTAGCAAAAAAAGCTACTTTAGAGATGCTACAGCTTTAACTTGTTACCTTTATACATGTCTCTATTTCATAATTACAATTTTTATACCAATATCTTTCCTTGAATAATATGTTGTTCTTTTCTTCTTGAGACATGGATAGGCAGAATGCAACCCACATGCATATCTGAATGTAGTTTACCACTATCAGCTGTGGTATACCTTGGACTTACACATGAAGAAATTCATGTGCATTGGCACTTTAACATGAAGAACATAAGTTTTTGATTCATTTAATTTCAATTCTTTTCAAATACAATTCTGTTTGTTTGTCCTTGCTTTATTCATTGACATTCCTTTGTTTGTTGCTATACTTTTGCTGAATAAGCTCTCCTAAGACACAGTATCGGTTCCCCTTTGAAGATGGACATTTGGAAATTCTATGCTTTACAAGACATGAGAAGTCGTTGAAAAGCCACAGAGATCTGTGAGAACAGTCACCATGTCCCAAAGGACATAGTACCATCTGGTCTCCCTCATGCCTGTCAGTATGGCTCAGTGACTGTGAACAAAATTATCAGGTGTACCTTAGGATGCCTTTTGGAGTACTTCCAAAAGGTTGGTTGCATTGCATGAGTAGATTGTCTCAGAGTTACGTGGGTTCTGTGCTTGTGTCCAGATGGGAGAGAGAATACAACGTACCCTATCCCTGCCTATACCTTTACACAGCTGTCTGATACTTTTGCTGGAATAAGAGAATGATCACTAATATATGTAATGCAAATATATTCCTTAGAGCTTAATGTATCTGTGTAGACAGTACTTCATGACAGGCTATAGTGGCAGGCATGGAGGGGATTATTTTGCATTTTTCCATCGACCAGGTATTTAGGCTTTTGTCTTGGTATGGAGATGGTTGGACTTGGTGATCTAGGAGGGCCTTTCCAACCATGTTTATTCTGTGATTTTGTGATTCTGTTTACAAAACAGTTAGTATCATGTAGCAATACAAAGTGCTATTAATGCTCTTCATACTTGTATGGAAGTTGTGAAGTAAGAAATACTTGAAAACTTCCTCTGAGGCATCTTACTTACTGATACCTAAGTTTATGCACATTGCTGCTTATCAGCATCCATTCTACATAGTCCATTTGGAATCTTGCTTCACATGGGAGTGCTTATTCTGAGCTAATATTGTCAGCTTTTGCTTACAGCTTTTGTTTGTAAGTTTAAAGATCTTGACATTGTTTGGCTCATGTGTCCCCTCAGCTATTACTTTTTTCTTGTAGCATCAAAAAGCAATAAAGTTTCTTTGTCATGATTGGTTTTATTATTTACTTTGATGGTTTCAAGGTTTTGTTTTTCCTCAGATGTTTGCCTGTTTTTAACATAGAGTGCTGTTGTGGTTTGTTATTTTAATAATGATCTGAAGTAGACCAGATTCAAGACAGCAGGAATAATTCCTCATCCAATTTGTTAGTGTCTTTTTGCCTCTGCCTAAACCACTGACCTTTCCTGTATTTTCAAATGGATCAAATAGAAATACATTTCAAAATTCTTCGAGATTTTAGAATTAATGTAGTAGCTACCTTTATCTGTCAGGAAAGCAATCTCAGCATGTTCACAGATCCTTCTAGTATATTAAAAATGGTTTAAACGCCAAACAAAAGCACCTACTGAGTTAGAGATACAAAAGAACTTTGCTACTCATGGTGTGAACAAACAGAACTCCTCTTGATCCACAACCATTTCACAGCACAGCTGCACCACTGATCTCTAGGGACTCTCTCCAAGGTTCAATGCTACTAAATCTTAATTCAAATCTCTTTTCTATGTTTCTTCATAGATACTGCTACAACTGTTCTCCATGTCTTCTTTTTAATCTGAGCAGCGAGTAGTGTAATCCAGCAGCTTTTCAGTAACCTGAAGTGATCCTAGCCTGTATCAGAAATAGTGTGGCCAGCAGTAGCAGAGAGGTGATTGTTCCCCTGTACTCATCTAGTGTGGTTACTTCTTGCATATTGAGCTCAGTTCTGGGCCCTTCAAGAAAGACATCAAAGTGCTGGAGTGAGAAAGGTCAATGGTACTCATGGAGGGTTTGAAGCATACATCCTCTGAGGAGCAACTGAGGGAACTGAGGTTGTTTAGCCTAAAGAAAAGGAGACTTGGGGGACACCGTATCACTCTCTACAGCTACATGAAAAGAGGCTGGAGTGTGGATGGAGGAACATGTTTTAGGGACGACCTGGCAGCACTGAGTCAAAGATTTGGCTTGATCTTAAAGTTCTCTTCCAATCAAAGTTATTCTATGATTCTGTGATCCCCTTTTTCTGCCTTCAGATATGCACTGATGCCCGTATTTGCCATCATTCTCTTCCTGCCTTAAATTTTGAGTTTGTGGTACTTCAAATATAAGGTGCTTTTTAGCATCAGGTTGTATCCCTCTGTTCTCTCTCTGTTTGTCTCATGAAGTAGTAGAACAGTAATTTCACCCATCCATAAATAACTTTCATTTCAACATTCATAGTATCTGGGAAAACACAAATGATGTGTGAATTATGTGACAAGGTTGAGTACAAGTTTAGTTTTCTATAACTGAAATTAAGGTGATCTCATTAATAGAGCAAAAAGTCATGAGGTGTGTTGTTCTGTTCTGTGATTTGTGCCTTTGGTTCTTGTCTTGATTTGTGTATTTCTATCATGCAGTATAGCCTTTGTCATAGCGGAGAAGCACTAGAGTAATGAACATCTCTAATAAACATAAGTACATGGGAAAATAATGACAAATATTGTAAAAACTACATGAAAAAATTATTCTTTCAAAGGCTTGAAATAATTTGACAAGGCTGTAGAGAACCTTAAAAGAATTTAGACTTAAAGAAATATTATCAAGTCTGCTGCTAATATTTTGAGGATATTGTTTCATTATTGAAGGTCTCAGATTGTATTCCTTGTAGATATATATTTCATGTAAGTATTTAACATTAAATTTATTGTCCATAATACTATGTTCATTATCTCCATAATTACTGCAAGCTATTAAAGATTTGCTTTTCAGGAAGCAAAATCCAAGACAGAAACCCGATCTCTGAAAGACAGAGGACAATACTGTTTTAAGAACATGCCAAAGACAAGGTAAAATAATGTTTTCTGGGTTTCTTCTGTGACCATGTTTCTTTGGGGAGTGACAAAAGGATAGAAATTTTTCAACAAATATATACTTATGTTGTAGGTCCTAACTAAGGATTATATTTTTGTACTTTGCAGCATTTCCTTGAGCCCCTGAACCATGGTTGTGCTCTGCCCTATAGCAATCCATTTATTCGTCTTGTGCAAACAGCTTATGGGCATCATTACGGTAAGTAGGAGAAAAATGTTGGTTCTTATCCCCTGTGCACTGGTTAAACTTATTATATCCAAGGTTAGACTTGGACTCTTTGTCTCTTCACTTGCATAAAGGAAAAAGGTACCACTGCAGACATTTAGTATTAATGGTTCACTTCAGAGCGACAAATGCTTCCTAATATATACATTTTTCTTTGAATGATCTATTTAGTTATTTAAACAGGAATATGTGTGATTTAATGTTGGCTCTTAGTCAACAAGTCATTACAAGCAACAATCCTGGGGTACGTTAGTTTATTTCATTTACCTGAATCAGATAATGATGAATCTATGTTTAGAATTAGAATTGCTAAGAAGATAAAGCTATTAGAAAAACCAAACTCCAGAACTTGTAGAATGATTGAGGCCTTGGTTAAAAACATGTCATGTTTTTATTTAATGGGGAAACTTTGAAATATCTTTTTGAAGGCTGTCTATACTTTATATATGTGTGTGTGTGTGTGTGTGTGTGTATATGTGTATATATATGTATATGTTTATATATATATAAAAACACACACACACACACACACACAGAACACATTACCAGTGGATCTTCCAGCCCAAAAAGTTACTTAGAGAAATCAAAGTATTCAGGTGGAGGAAAGGAGATACAACATTCATTTTTATTTTAATCTGGGTACATTCATTTGTATTAATACTATAAGATCTTTGATGAATATAAAACTCTAGCAGTGGGATCTGATGATCTGATTTTCATTCATTAAGAGAGTTTCCCTAACTTTAGCTATAAACAAATTTAAACATTATGCTTGCTTCATTGGAAACTAAGCCCTCCAGCTTGAAAAATACTGTGAACATTAATGAAGATCAGTGGATACAAAGCAATGATGTGTCTTGATTGCAATCAGAATCATGAATTAGAAATTGGTGTGCTGCAGATTATAAAAGTAGATATTCAGTGCCAAATCAGATGAAAGAAAGTGTATGATGACAATAATATTACTTTGATTTTACATACCACACCGCACCCCCCAATTCTTACATAATAATTCACTTTACTGGATGGATTTTTTCAAATATTTGCCTCAGATTTTGCTGAGTGTGGGATAATAAAGAAACTTGCATTGTTTTTATCTTTTTAAAAATTATTTCTTCCTTTTATCTTCTGTGTAAAATTGATATTTATAGTTATAAAATACTACAATCATAAAGTAGCATTTCTAAATTGCCAAGTGTTATTGACTTAGAATCCAGAAAATCAATCTTTTTTTCAGGGATCTAAATATACATGATAATATCCCCTTGTGACTACAGTCCCATTTGAAATAGCCATTTTAAAGAAAAATATGTCTACTGAGAGAAAGCAAAATAACTGCGGAAGGGAAGGCCCCTGCCATCTGCACATGCAGGACTGTTCACATGGGGTTAGTACCATCATTTTCCACCTTTCCACAGGTGATTTCCACCTTTCTACAGTGCATTGACTCTGCAGCCAGTTTAGCATATATACTGACTAGCTAATATGCTAGGTGACCTGCAATGGCTATCTATAATTTCAATGTCATGTCATCTAGAACTGGTTTAATAGATTGCTGAACTATGACAGCATGATTAGTTTGGACTTGCAGGGATGAACTTTCAGTGTTAGAGAATTTGCCTTCACAGCCTCATAAGCACATCTACTTAGGACAGTAGTACTCAAGGAACACACAGACTTTAAAAGACAGGGTCTATGACCCACAAGTTTGATTGAAATCAGGTCTGTCCAATAGACTCATCAGCTTCTGTTCTGTGTTGTTCCTTTATTCCCGTCCATAGAAAGATGAAAACAATTTTTTCTTGCTTATTTTTTTCTTTTGGAGTCACATTAAGGGATGCTTTAATCTTTTAAAATCATTGTAGACATTAACAGAGAATCTTTAGGATCACCAGACTAGTGATACTCACTATTATGTACATACCATTGTGTATGTAAGAACTGTAATATTTGACAGCATCCATTCCTGCTGCAAGTTTCAGGTGAGTGGAATTTTTTAATGTCATTATTTTCAGCACCTCTGAGAAGTGGGCATGAGGACACACTCCCACAAATATTGAGCTGGGAATGTCTAAACAAGACAATAATTTTCCTTTGCAATCTCCATGGACACAAAAGTCTTGACATAAATTATTTCAGTCTCTCCTACTACATCAGAGTTCAAACATGCTAGGTAAAATTAATTACTGGACAGACAATGTTTGTCCTGAGGCTTATTTTTTGGATTGTGTCATTATACAGGTATGAATTATGAATAGCAGCTATTCAGAACAACTTAATATAGCCCATAGTGGCTGTTTCTCCCTTGTAGAAGAAATAATAAGTAGTATATATATCTATTTTCATGATTCTATCTTCATCATATTTTCTGTTTTTGCCAGAATGAATTTGTGAAGGCTTCTGATGTGAGAGGCATATCACTGTAATGAGAAAAACAAGTAGCATGTTGCCTGATAATTAAAAAATAAAGTATGAATTATACATTAAGTTAGACATTTTTGTGCCTGCATGTAACATTTATTGAGATTTATCTGAGAAATTTGGATGTGTAAATTCATATAATGACATTTCAAAAATATAAAAAATCTTACTTTTCATTCAAAAGAACTTTCCTATCTCAAATACATGAATTTGGAAGAAAGCTTGTGATTTCTATTAAACTCTAGGCCAATAACTATTTTATCAGCATTTCTGTATTCTAGCAATAATACAGCGCAAGGTATTTTTATTTTCTAAAGTAAATTCTTCTAAGAATCAACTCTCACCATTTCTTGTTCTCTCAATTACATTGTATTTCCTTCTTATTTACTGTCTGACAAAGCCACTAAGCCTACAAATTTCCTGAAAAGTTCATGTAAAAGTGCTAATGATACAATCGTGTCTTCCTATTAAAATATATTTGTAGCTGTTCTGCAAAAAGGATTTAGTTTCTTGGAAAAGTATCCAGTTGTCAACATAGAAACAAGTAATCCCATTAATACTGCAAATATAACCCCTTTAACTTTTACAGTTAAAAGCAAAACTTTAGTGAATTCATGTGTATGCCTTTGCCCCTCACATGGAGTAGATGTATTCATTAAGCACCTGCCATTCTTTGTGCTTTTCCTGCCTTGGACCTGCAGAAATTACAGTCCAACAAAGTAAAAACCCTGTGAATGATGAATGTACTTGGGAAATGACTGTTCAGATAAGGTGTCCATGTGTGTGTCCATGCTCAGGACTGGATCTTCCTAATCCTCACATGTGCTCTTATAGGCTTATTGACTCAGTGTTGTCTGAAGAAATAATAACATAAGAATTCAATGGACTAAATGAAAAAGTGTTATGAAGAGGAATAGACATATCTATGTTTAGAGACAGTCTTAAATAGACAAATCTTAAGACTACTTAGGATGCTGAGTGCATGGATGTTGTGAAAAGTACTTTCAAGATCACCTATTTTACGTTGTTGATATAGTATAGTTCAAAAATTTCATCTATTTCAGACACAAACAGCAGTCATATCTTATAACATAAAGGAATAAACAGGGGATTTAGTTACAATAGTAGATTTTACAGGCTATTGTAAAAGCTACTGTTAGAGCTGCTATAGCCAAGGTTATGTCAGTAATTCCATTTTCAATGGTTTATAACCATGCTGTAAAAAGGAACTTGAGGCTGAAACTTGCCAGATGAAGTCTCAGTTTAGAACCAAATTTCTATACCTGCATTTTATCCTCTGTATTAAAATGGAATGTTTCAGTTTAGTTGTGATAATGATCTCCATATTTGATATTTTGTTAACAGCAAAAGTAAAGAGATGCTACCTAGAACCCTGTCCTCAACAGGTCAGTGGGACCACATCATGACACGAGAGAGTGGAAATCCGTTCAGTTTCCTGAGGAGCACAACAGACATGGCATATTTCTTTTCCTACTCCCCTGTTTGGAGAATCTGAAAAGACCCAGGTTTAAGCCAAAAGACATGGTTTAATGTCAGAATGAGCTGTGTTTTCTTTGCTACAGGAGTTGCATCACCTGATGTGATGGAATCTATGCTGCATCTGAGTTTAAGTCGTTATGTTTTTTAATTTGCATTCTGTATGGATTTTCTCTAAAACAGTTGTGTTTTAATCTGTATTATCACCTCTTGAAAGCCACCTGGATAAAGAACAAATGCTCCCCAGATAAACAGACTCTTAATAGGTTATCTTTACAAGACTTTACATTTCAACAACATCTGAGTATTTCCACTATCTTTTTGAAAACGTGGTGATACCCTATTTTCAAAAGACAGGAATTAAATTACTGTTAACGGTGTACTACTGGTGAATATCTCCATACAGGCCTATGTATTTGTCCCTAGAGAGAAGCAAAACAGACAAAAGTCACTGTGCAGGCACACATATTTCTATGAACGTAATGAAAATCACGTTGCCACTAGTGCTGTTGTAGCCTGTACAAAATGGAGGAATAGCCTAATATGTCAAAGCAAAAGAACTATAAAATAAATCTTACAGTGGAACAGAAAGCTATTATATTCTATCTTATAAATAGTCTGCATTTATACAATTGTCTGGATATGTAATTGTGTAACGGACTGATTGCACCATTATGTTGAACTAGGAAAAATAATTTTGCTAACATAGAGAGGGATATTTCCTGCAGTTCTTTTATATAAATAGAAGCCACAAAGGAGTTTTTGGAATTGCTTGATACATTTGCATTTGTCAAGGATATCATACAGGTTGCCCATCTAAGCGGTAATAGAGTTAATTTTATATTGCGTCCAAAACTGCTTGAGGGTAAATCATTGTGCTATACCTGAAAAACCTGGTATAAGGATGCATGTCTGAGAGTTTATCATATTGTTTATTCAATAGTGCATATCGTGAAGACATTCAGTGTCTTCTAAAGCACTCCACAAACAAATTTGACATTCTCTTTTAAAAATATAGTTGTTTTCCTGCAAGTGGTTGTCAAGCATTCTCCATATGGCCCTGAAGAGTCCAGTACACCTACATTATCCCCAATATGTGATGTTGAAAACAAGAACCAAACATGGTGGTATTCAATGATAAATATATACTTTATGTTTGTATAAGCTTTTTCTAAGCTATTACAATGTCATTCTCTAGACTCTTTTTGGCAATTTCCCTGAATTTACTGACAGTACCAGTGTAGGTGTGTACCCTGTAGGTATGTAAGGCTGGTTCTGCTTGATTAAGGTGTTTTGCATGGCCTGAGAAAGAAACTACTACCAATGGTTCAAATAAAGGGTGATAACCAAAGGTGGCATACAAGAGTAGTGCTGTGTGATGTGCTAAGTGATGATCATATTATTTCCTTTTGATGGCATAAGCCTTCTAAATACAGGGAAACGTGACACTGTAACCTTTCCAACAAAACAGATCTAACAGTCCCACAGATGTAACAGCATATTCTTTGCTGTACATAGTTGTTTCTGGATCCTGAGATTTCAGTATGGATTGGAAAAACAGGCTGTGGAGTCTTGTGCGGATTTTACATTTTTCCATTATTTAATTGCTTCTTGGGCTGAAAACTCAGAAAGAACTCAGACAGGTTTATTGAGTTGCAAACAAAAAAGTACTCACTCAGAATTAACAATCTAACTCGTAATGTGTGTCAGTCTTGAAGACTTTCTCCATGTAACTCCTGAAAGTAATGAAGCATGTGGCAGAGCAAGCCTTAGATTCTGAGATCCACAGAACTTGCAAGAGTTCAATAAAGATAAATATTTTCAATTGTCAGAAAATTAGTATAAAAGTTTATTAGTATATATAGCTGTCATATAACGTATACATTGCTTAATGACTATATTGATATTCATATTGTGTAGAAAAACTTATTGGGATAGTGCACAGGTAATAAACAGGCTGAAAAAACATTTAAATATTCTCATTTAATAACAAAGCATAATTCCTATGAAAAAAGGGTTTTTTTTAAAGTGCCTTGCTTTTAAGTTTGTGTTTCTCAAAAAATTATATAATGTAGTAATAATGTGGTAAAAAAATGTGTGAAGCAGCAGCCACCAGCTGCTGTATTGATGAATTAAATGGATGCATCACAGCTCAGTGGTAGTGAGGGATTATGCAAAATGCGTACAGTCATGAAGTGTAGAAGTTAATAATCTTCTTCCTTACAATCAACAATAATAATTTCCTTTTAAAAATTGGTAATGTTATAGGAGGGTCTGTACAACAACATAAAAAATCTGTCATAGTACAGATACCACTTCTAAGTGGTTCACATGCTGAAAAGCAATTGAATTGGATGTCTTGGATAATAAAATGCTACATGGTAGGTTACTGGATGGCACTGTAGTTTTATGATTCACAGCATGTGTTCCATGAATAGTACAACATGGTTCTTTTTTTTTGAAGCTATGAGTAATGGGTGCAGTAGTGCCAGGCTTATAATTTTAAAAACAGTCTCCATTCTCACAGTCAAGTAGAACTCCTTTATTCCCACTTCATTTAAAGGTTGAATTGTGTGTTGTGAGGATAGCTTAACTCACACATGCAAGTCAAAAAGCCTGTGGCAGAGATTTTTTAATATAATGCTAAAGTAGTTCACTATGTGTGAAGAGACAGAGTTTACCTGTGTTAGGTATCCAATGAGAGGAGTTCAGGCAAGTAGCCTATGTACAGGTTATGATAGCAGGCATAGTTTTTAATGTATCTTCAACACTGAAAGTTATGATTTAGCTAAGGTATAGATTTTACCCTTGTTTTTCCCATTATCATCTCCTTCAAGGAAGCAGAATGATGCCTGCATTTAATGGGATTTTGCAATTCTGCCTTTGGAAAACAGTTGTGAAGGTCTTCATTATATACAAGAGGAGCTTCTCCAAGCATAACCTCATAGGTCGGACTGAGGAAGTATACCTCCTTTCAGCATTACTGCCTGTGTGACCAGTGGAGGCTGATCTCAACAAGGCCTCTGTATGCTTGGTCACGTACTGAGTAGAATTCCACCTAGCTGAACGAGTTGTTGTATGGTAAGTTTGTATTTTATAGCTCAATATATAGAAGTGCAAAAACCTCCCTTTATCTATATTTGTAGTGTCAGTCTGGAAGGGTATATCAAAGGTCTAAGGATATTTTGTATGTAGCATCCTCTTAGAATTTGGAAGCTGAACAAGCACTACAGAAGCAGCACAAAGGTTAACAGTGTGCTGTGCATATGTGAAATGAAAGAGAGAAGTAGCAGCTCAGCAGTTGAACTCTGCCTTCATGGCCTTTGCAAAAGGTGAAAGGTTTCACAGGACAGTGTGTTTCCAGATAGGCACTGATATTTTCCAGACTGAGTATCAGAATTCCATCTGTTACACAGAAATAAAGAGTACAGTGTGTTCAATGTGGTATCTAAAATGAGAAATAGGAATTATTTGAATAATTTTGTCATATTTAATTTCATAACTGATATTTCTCTTGTATAACTGCATTTGCCTAAAACACAGATGCCAAATGGAAATAGTGATTTAGACAGTCTAAATTCTGCCACCAAGGATTTTGCAATAACCCTGTACTGCCCTTTCTGGAATATCCTTATTCTTTGGAATGTAAAAGTTGTGGCACAATACACATTCTCTGTGGAAGGAGAATTAACAAAAACTATTTGTCTTTAAATTGTGCCAATAAAATCCTGAGGAACAACCTCAAAACCCAAAGTTTATTATGACACAATAAGAAAACTCAGTACCTGTATCTGAAATTGTTTCTTTTCCTGCAGTTTTTCCTTACATGTAGAAGTTTCTCATTTTACAGAAACTTTAATGTGTCATCAGGGAGATGGATCAGCTAAAGTACAGCTGTACCACTAACAGTATTTTCTAACCTATTTGGCTTTAAAAAGCTCACCATTTCAATCTGAGAATTCATAGTTATTTTAGGCCACAAATGTTGCTTTCATATTTCACAGGTTTATACTAGGGATTAGGAAATGCTTGCAGCAAATGTAATCACGCAGCTAATGGTATTTCAGCTCATATAAATAGCAATGTACATGTTTCTGCCTGAGCAACAATCAGGAAACACACTGAACAAAAGCAAGTTTGACAAGATACCTTTGAAATTTCTAAGTTGAATGTAAAGTGAATGCATCATTACTTATTTCACTTCAAATTAATATAACATAGATCATATCAGACCAAAACCAGTAATTTAGACCAATATATTGTCAACAGCAGTGGTAAATCCTGAATTTGAATCTTTACTGACAATAAATAATCAGAATCAGAGAAGCAATTTGAGGTTTCTGCTTCTCAGAATGCACTCTCTGATCTTTAATCACATTTCAGAATATCACTGGGAAAGAAGTAGTGTCTGCATTTAGTAGTACTTTATAGGCTAGGCTATTTTATTATAGAAAAATCTGACATTTTGCATCTACAGAGATCTTGCAGAGTTTATTTACATCATATATTGAAAAAATTCTGATTTCTGAGTTGTTTATTTTTTGCTATGAGAGACAGTAAATACATTCAACCAATGTTATTTACATTCTTCCTCTTGGTAGTCTCCAACACTGTAGATGCTGCAGTATTTTATACTAGATTTAAATTTCTGTTTTCATCTGCTTTTTAGTATAACACCTACATTGTTTTTCAGGTAAATTTTGGTGATTTTCCAATATGCACTAAGACTACTACATGAGGACACAGTTTGCTGTCATATGGACATAAAAAAACATACTCTGTTTCTTTACAGACTGTTCTAGTTCAGAATGAAACAGTCAAGTTTCCTACTTCAAGCAAAATCCCTCTGACAGACAGAAATCCAGATACACACAGAAGTTGAATTTACATTCACAAGTTTTTGTGGAATCCTTGTTCCATCATATGCTCTTACCTGAGTGCAGTTCTTCTCTCAAGAAACTCCCATAGTCGGTACTGCTCAGAACAGTATTGATCCCCCCTTGTTTTCAAACTTCCTTAACTGTATCTGGCAATTTTACAGACTCACCTACATTAGAAGAAAGGGAAAAAACATTTTTATTAACATCGAACAAATATTATCAGAGAGAGTTGAAAAGAAAAATGCCCAACTGTAGACTACAGATGTAGACATCCGGAGCAAAATTTTCATCCATTTGAAATGACTAACAGCAGCAGAACAACTGTGTGAATACAGTTAGCTGACCACCCATTAATACTTTTAAAAGACCTTTGTGTTAATGATTCATGGTCTGTGTTCTATGCAGATACTACAGTTTAAATAATTGAAACTTCAAGATTTTTGCAAAGGTAAACAAAATTTTAGAAGATTTAGGGTAGCCTGTTACAAAATACCATCTGAGATTTTGTCTAATTGAAATTTGGATAGAGATTCAAATTATTTTTTTCTCATGTGATGAAACACTGAGCATGGGGAGAAAAAGTTTTAATTAGGACAAAAAGTCCTTTTGATTTATATGGAAAATTAATCAGGCAACTAGTCTGAGCCTGCATGTATTTCAACATTTTTCTTCAGATAACCTGCATTTATTCCCATGATTCATATTAACTTCTTGTTAAATTAATTCCATTGACTTTTAATGGAAGAATTGTGGGGACAAAAGTGTGCTGCAAGGCAGTAGATTTCTGATAATGAATCATTAAACAGTACCTCACTTGATCAAAAATGGCGCTACACTTGTGATCAATGTAAACAGATTTAATGGTAGAAGTACAATTAGCTATCACTGACATCAAGCTAATATGAAATATGAAATCAGAATGTTTTAAAAATCAATCTGATATTTGTTGGGATGTCAAGTGTGCTGACTTGACTCACCTAAGCTAAGCAGCTCCTCAATATCAAGTTTGTACTTACTGATCTTTACTACATTTATGAATTCCAATGTTCTTGAGCATTAAGAAGATACAAGGTTAACTTTTTAGTTTAACATGGAATTTAAAACTTCATTTCATTTTTGGGGGTTTTTAAATACCATAATTATGTATAAAGTTTTATTTAATTTGGAAAAGTGAATTATTTTAACTTGTCTTTATTCCTATCTGTAGGAATTTAGACATTTCTTCTTTACTTAATCAGCAATAACATCTTCTCCGTGGGATAAGGGGATGTATTCACTCACGGGATGCTGCTATGGCAAATGGGCAATCCAGTTCTAAAATTACTTATGTAAATTTCTTTTTTCTTGTAAGACTGTGGCAACCTAACATAACTCTGCTTACAATGTATTTTCTGTATGCAGAAGAGTCATGCGTTGGTTCAGCACACAAAAGACCATTAACAGGACTAGCAAGCACTGAAAAAGTAGCAATGAGCCAAAAGTGTTGGAAGAATAAATTATGTAATTTTCATTGACACTGTGCAAGTGGGACGATACAAAATAGATAATTGGAGGAGGTTGGTGTCTGTGGTTTGTTCAGATGCTGATCTAAAATAGCTCTGGAAGTGGGGGTATAAGGACAAATTACTGGTGCAGAGCAATACTGTGATTTATGGTCATAATTTAAAATGTTATATTTGTTTCTAAAACAGTGTTCTGTTTTTGTGCAGTGTGTGCACTAATAATACATCACTGAGAACTACTAAGAAGTAACACACAGAAGTTGATGTATTCTTGCAGTGAAGCTAGGGAAGCTAGTGTAATTGCAAGTAACATCTGTAGCCTTTTTGAAGCACAGGTACTGACATTTTGCCTTATTTTCGTTTTATTTTTATTTTGTTTTTTCAATCTTAAAATAGGTCTGCTTTCCTCTCCTCAAAATTATTAACAGACAACAAAATACTGTGGGAGGAATGACTTTTAACCAAGGACTTAGAGCTTAAAACTACAATAACATATCATAGTTTTACAATGTTATATATTTTCATTGAAACAAAAGGTTACCCAAATAGAAAAATGGAGTTCGATTATATGGGGCTGCCTCCTTCACCTTTAAAAAAAAATCACATATTTGATTGCAGAAACTCCAACATCTTAGGATCAACATGGGATTATTCTTTTAATATGTTTCTTAATGTGTATCTAAATAAGAAATTCAAAAAGGCTGAATCATGTGCTACATCCCACTCTATTTTTTTCTAGAAATCATGTCACAGTACCTGAAACTTTTCTCTGTAGGTTCTCTGAAAGTGATTGACACCAGCTCAAGAAGTTATTCAATACATAAAAAATTACTCGATTTATTGTCAGCTAGTTCACCAACAGTTTCCTTGTGTCAGGCAGTCAGATTGGGGATGGGAGTAAAGATGCTATAGTCCAAGCACAACCATTACTGTTGGTGATAGGAGCATTATTATTGGAGAGAGAGGTGAAAGTTGAGACTGCAGCCTGTGACATTCAATGCATTAAGATGTGCTACACTGAGTTCAAGATGTACGGCTTCTCATAAAAGTGTGAATTCTCGGAAAAAAGGATCATTCATGGGCTCTTATTTCCTCAACTCACTGTTGGAAAGGTGAGGAGGAAATAAACCGGGCACCATCATTTGAAAACAAGAAGACTGAAATGGGTATCAATACCCAATTTCACAAGGCACAGGCAATCTTGTGACCACAAGTTTGGGACAGCCAAATTCCTGTTCCATACTGCTTTCTTACATAAATTTCCTTGTAGTGTAATCTTGGAATGTTATTTCCTATAGACTTCAGTGCTAACATTTCCTTGTTTTTTCAGTCTGTACATAATACCTGTAGATAGTGCAGTCTTTGCCTTACATTTGTCAGTTTAGCATGTTTGATGATGGCTTTTCTTAGCATTTCCACCTTTTGTGGGGAAAGATGGGGACCATCTTATAGAATATTCAGCACCACAGGCCTTCTAGTGTAAGAAAAGTACAAATGCTACATGCTTGGTAATTTATGAGTCTCATTGCATTAAATGAGGTTGGCCAATACAGAAAAACAGTTCTCTTTGACCTAAAATACTGCAGATCTCTTTGCTTAAATAGTATATGATTTCAGAAAAAGGGGTGGGAATGGGGGAGCAGTTGAACCCTAAATGGAAATAGAAGGAAAAAGCATTTAAATATTAAATATTGAAATTGTGTTCACAACTTGGAAACACATTAAAAGTTCTTCTCAAGAGACTATGATGCAAATTTATCTAGAATATAGAAGCTTTCATTTTCTGTTTCATATTATAAAAGGGAAAACCACAGACAAAGATCAACTTGCAATGTTGGCACTAAAGGCTGGTACTTCCGTGAGCTTCTACAGAAACCTCTATAATTCTTTGGCTTCCTTTGGTGTGTGAAAAATATATGAACATAGAATCTGAAGGAGGTGGTTATCATTCCACAAACTGTCTTTCTAGAGTAGGCTCTACTCTAGAAAATCTTAGGTAAACAAAATTCAACACTACTAAATAGAAAAATGTACATCTTGGTTCTGTATGACGTGCTTCCAGATAAACAGTCAGCATCAAATATTTTAGTTCCACAAAAGTAATATTTTCTGTTGAAATACTTGTTTTAGTATGGCCAAGATAATATGTAATGCGCACAAACATCCCTCTGAGTGTTTAAGTATAAGGCACATAGAAAAGATAATGGCACTGTTTCACTAGTAGCCTGTAATAACAGAGTAGAATCTGAAAAAAAAGGGAAAAAGCTCACCAGCCCAAAAATAAAAGCCAGAAACCCCAACAAAATTTTTGTCTTGAGGAAAATGCTGAGTAGTAGAGGTATCTTGTTCAAGCACAGTTGCTCATGTATTTAAGTAGCATTAGGTTCCAGCAAATCCACTTAGATGTCTGACAATCTGTTTTATTTCCTTGTCAGAAATAGATTTTAAAACAGATTTGCCATTTCAAACTGTGGGCAGAAATTATTTTTTAAGATATTGCCAAGGCTATGCAGACATAGGAAATCAAGCTCTTCAGATGAAACCTTTTTAGAGACAATAATTTCCTTTGTTTAGAGGAAATCTTTTAAATTTGAGAGAAAGTGCTTAATTTACATGGGCTGCATCCTTTTTAGTGAATTACGATATAGTGGTATCCAGCAGCGATAATACTAAAGTAATGAAAATTAAAGTTTCAAGATCTGATTCCCTTCTATGGAAATTAATGGAAACTTATATGGCTTCTGAAATGTAGTTTCAAGTAGGATAACTGCCTTATAAAGTCAATAATTTATAATAAATTACTTGAATAGTACTATCAACACCTGGGAATACACTGAACAATTTATAATTAAAATCCTGACTTTCCTGCAATTTCAAAGGATCACGGAATCATTTTAGCTGAAAAAATTCTCTAAGATCAAGTCCAGCCACAGCCTGGTCACTCCTAAATCATGTCTCTCAACATTGCATCTACACATCTTTTAAATACTTTGGTAGTTGGTTACTCCACTGCCTCAACAAGTAGCCTACTCCAATGTTTGATAAACCTTCAAGTGAAGAAACTTTTCCTAATAGCCTGTCTATATATATACCTCCCCTGGCACAGCTTGAGGCTCTTTCCTCTAGTTCTTTTCCTTGTTACTTTGGAGAATAGACCAACCTCCACCTTGCTACAACATCCTTTGAGGTTGTAGAGTGTGACAAGTTTTCCTCTCAGACTTTTTTTCTGGGCTAAACAATCCTGGTTCTGTCATGCACTCCTCATATAACTCTAAACACTTCACTTGTTCTATTGCCCTTCTTTTCACATTCTCCAGCTAAGCTTTATTCATGAGTTGTGTTTTTAAACTCAGTGAGGCTGAAAACCGTAAACAAATACTTCCATTTAGTGTCAGTATTTTAATATTAAATCAAGATGTTCTTGAATTTTCATCATTATTTAAACTTGGCATTTTGTGTTAGACATAATTGGGTTTCTAACTGAACATTTAAATTTAATGGATCATAACATGCAATTATAACGAAAGATTGTTCTGCAATACGTGTTTTCCTTTTTCTAGAACTTAAATATGTAAAGATAACTTTGATTTTATATGTAACTATTTTTAAAAAAGGTTTTAATAATAAGTATTTAAAAATCTGAAGAAACGTTAGGCTAATTTTACGTCTCTAGTGGTGATTTTCCTATTGATTTAATATTCTCAGCAACAGTCAATTCAGAACAGGTTTAAATCAATAAGAGATATCTTCTTAAGAAAAGTAACTTTTTCTTTTACTTGCCACTCAACTTTATTATTACTATGGGGTTCTTTCCAATTTTTCCTACTTCCTCTATGATATTCTTAAAGGCAAATAATTTTCACATCTAAATAATCTCTGGTGCCAAAGGCCAATTATAGAGGTTGTGAATTTCAGGCACAACATAAATCTTCCTCTATTAATGGATGATGGATATGATACTACAGAAGAATACCTGTTTATTTCAACACAAACATGTAAACTGCAGATAGGACAATAATTTCTCTTTGGACGATGGCTGCATCCTGAATACCAGTCAGAAGAAATTGTTTCCCTGGGTTTGGGTTGTAGTTTAATGATTTCAGCTTTGAGTTTACATAGCCTAATTTAGATCTATATCATGTCTTGAAAGAGTAAAAATTTGTGCATGTTTTCTACTAATAGTTCTCATTATTTTCTCTGTGACAGAATTTAACAATATCTTCATTTAAATGCTAATTTTTTTCCAGTTAACTGCAGAAATAACATGCTTGAAGACAAATATTACATTTCAAGTTTTGCTATGATAAATAATAGCAAAATTCATGCAATCATCCATGAGTCAGTAACTTTCTAAGACAGCACCAGAGGAAACACATTAAAAGTGAGTATACAGTGAGAAACATGAATGCTGGCGTATTTCTGAAACATCACTACTGACTTACTGCAGCAAGATTAAATATTTTTATTTTGTTAACTGTAGTGGATGAAGTGAAGCAGTTCCTAACCCTGCTATAAATGCATCAGCGTGGTGTCTTATGCTTCGTTTTCTCAAATTCAGGTGCAAATATTTTTGATTATTATCTCACATTTATTCACATGGCCTAAATTTAATGTCCTACAATCTTTCATTTCTTTGTGATTATATTTATATTTGTGATCTACAAAGAGATGCTTATTCAACAGTGTCATTAGAGAAGATGCTTTCTGTAGTTATGTCTGTCTGCCATTTGCAATCTAAGCTGTCAATGTATGTGTTTGCTCTAAGCAGTATTCAAGGGAACCTTAAGAAATCTTCCTGGCCAAGACATCCTTGCCAGCATGCGCTTCAGATTTGAGAGAAAAGTAGTTCTAAGAGCACACAAAATTTGAAAGATCAAGGACAAAACGTCAACTATAGTCTTAGTTACAGTAAGGACATTAACCAGTGTGGCTCATTACTGTCTCATGGCCTTAATCTTTCATCATTCATGGTTAAAACAAAATTAAGGTTTGACCTAGGTCTGCTGTAGATTTTTCTAAGGTGCCATCTGTGCCAGTTGTGCTATATTAGACAGCACTAGTTGTTGTACAACACTAGCAATAGTGTTGTAGGATTGAATGAGGATTTTAAAATACAGATGGCACATTTTTCAGGTGGTCTTTTCTGTTGTAATAGCATATATAGGTGTTACTTATTTTGGCTTTGCCAAATAAGTCCATGAAGCTGTAGCCACATTTTTATCCCTTGCATTATTGTGTATATTAGTAGGTGAGAACTATCTTATAGGAAAGTTAATAGAAATTCTGTCAAAATAAAGAGATTCAATATTTCCAAAATGAATATGTCAGTGCTTTTCAAAGGTTCATCTTTCTTTCTCTCACTAATAGTCAGTTTTTTGCTGAAAGATCTTGGAACTGCTTTAAGTAAAGTACTGGTGAGACAGATTTTTTTCACTTTAGTTGCTTTGAATGTAAAAAGTATGCAAGGAAATGAAATGAAACAGGAGAAAGAGAAATTGCAGGTGCTGAACAGGATGTAGGCGTGTTGACATCCAAGAAATAAAATTAAAAAAAGAAACTACTGAAAGGAAGTTGGGGAATTTCAAACCAATTCTTACAGCCATTTAATTCTCATGAGAAAATATTATGTCTCCCATTTTAATATAAAATAGCTATATCTAACCCAAACTTGGGCAATGTCAAATCACCACAGTAGTAAATATAAGTCTTGTCAGTTCAATCCCAGAGTATTTCAGTATGCAATTGGGATAGATGGATCATATCCTCTTGTAGGAACACACTTCACACTATATCTACTATATGAAATTCAGGTTGGCAAATGCATTTGGTTATTTCAGTTAATAAGACAATGATCCCTTGATGCAGACTGAAGATTAATCCAATAGCAGCTGATATGTGGAGCTTTGGAAGTATGTAAGTGATTGCTATTTTTGTCATGTTTAAACAAAATATCCCTCCACTTATATTTCTACATAAATGTAATTGCTGTATTGCTAGTCATCTATTACTTTTAAGCAGCTGAGTTCTGATTTACATGCTATACCTACAGCAGTCATATAGAGAGAATATGAATATTGAATAGGGTAGTTTGCAATAGTTCAGAAATGCCAGTGTTCCTTAGTTTAGGAAGTAGATGGTATTTACTAATTTATAATTCCCTATATTTGCTGGGTAAATATCTTTGAAGTGTATGGCTAAGGGCTGTCTGATTTCCTTTTCAATATTTATGCTCCTTAACAAAGTCACCTGATAAGGTATAAAACTGAAATGAAAAATGGATTCATTTTTTTAGAACGCAAACATGCTAGTCTTAAAAAGGGTAGACCAGTTCCTAACCCTGCTATAAGGAAAGAATACAAATGAGTTTTTTTCTTTGTCTCAAAAACCAGGTAAGGGACCAGGAAAAAACTATCCAAATTCATTCACAATAATGAACATACGTGATTTCAGTTTCTATATTACTTCAGATACACACATCCAAGTGTGAGTACAGAAATAATTTGAGTTCTGCAAGTATTCCAGTGAACCTTTGTTTATTTTCATGTGAAAAAGTCATGTTTAGGATAACAAACTAGAGCTACAGGAAGGAAAAAGAAATAGCTCTCCTGGCAGCTGTTGAACATCAGTTGGAGATGAAAACAAGTATTTCCACAGAATGAACCCACAAAGGGATGAGAAATAACTGCAGAGTGTCATTCTAATGATGCATTGTGTTATTTGCCTTATGGTGCAACTT
The DNA here is from genome assembly GCA_013397515.1 of Upupa epops. Classification (NCBI taxonomy): domain Eukaryota; kingdom Metazoa; phylum Chordata; class Aves; order Bucerotiformes; family Upupidae; genus Upupa; species Upupa epops. The sequence goes on along the minus strand of VZRI01012731.1, from coordinate 88,832 downwards.
CAATACCTGTTTGCAATCTCTCCTGAGTATCGTAACAAAATTGTGGGAAAACATCACAATTCAGTGCCAGTCCATCAATATACAATAAGTTATTGCTCTCTAGCTCCATTAGATAAAGTATTTCTAATGTCTTTCTTGCAGAGGATCACTTACCTACACAAGCACATTCTCTACAAAATTTCTGTGAAAGAAGATGAGAAATCAGAAGTCTGAATTGAGAGAAAGGTGTCCAAAAATGTGTAGATCTGATGCTTAAAAACATGGTTTACTGGGCATGGTGGCATTGGGTTGATTGTTGGACTTGATGAACTTGGAGGTCTCTTCCGATCTTAATGATTCTATGATTCCATGAATTGCAAGCCATAGGTCATCTCTGAAAAATAAAGGAAATCTTAGGAGAGCATAGTTTGGATACATGCAACAAATAACTAGTTTCACATTGTAGAATCATAGGATCATTAAGGTTGTAACAGACCTTCAAGATCAAGTCTGATTGTCCCAATGTCACCATGCTCACTAAGCCATGTTTTCAAGCACCAGATCTACATGTTTTTTGAACATGTCCAGGGATAGTGACTCCATCGTGTCCCTGGACATCCTGTTCCAGTACTTTACCACTATTTTGGTGAAGGAATTTTCCCTAATGTCCAGTGTAAACCTCCCCTGGCCCAACTTGAGGCCATTTCCTCTTGTCCTATCTCTAGTGACTTGGGAGAAGAGGCCAACCCCCACCCGTTTACAACCTCTTTTCAATGCAGTTGTAAAGAGCAAAAAAGTCTCTCCTCAACCTTCTTTACGTCAGCTTAAACAATCCCAGTTCTCAGACACTCTGAATTGACCATCCAATGAAAAATGCATAGAACAGGAATCTCATACATGATATAGTCAGTACAAATCTGATGATGTAAAAAAGCATCCATGAATTGTCAGTTTCCAATGATGCCAATATGTGGTGATATTCAGCACTATAATGCTGGCTAATTAACTGAAAGCTAATTTGTATGTATGCTTTTCTATGTATAGTAAACAGCAATCTCTACTTCTCAATTTCCATGTAATTATCACTAATAAATTGGAAGACTAATTAATCAGATATTATGCAATATTATTACCTAATTTACCAAGCAAATAGTTTTTGAACTCTTGTGTGAAGCAGCCTGTGGCTATGCCAGATCACACTGTATAAATTATTTTGACTTGCAGAGTACCTTAGTGCAGCTCAGAACCCCACAAAACCATTTGTGCTATAGATCACAGTATCACAGTATAACAGTAATGATGAAGCTGGAAAAGACCTTAAAGATCATCCGGTCCAACCTAAAACCATTCAAGTAAACCTAACATCTGACATCTAGATAATACACCCTAGAAAAGATGACACACTTCTATCCAGAATACTTATTCTCTTTCATGAAAGATGAAATTTTACAAATACATAAACAAAAGATATTGCTCCTAAAATTATTTTGGGTTACCTATCACTTTTTAGTTTAATTTAAATGGGATGCCATTTAAAAATACAAGCTGCTAACTAAGAAGCTGGTCAAAGAAATGGGCAGAGTACAATAATGGATTTAGATAAAAAGGTTCAGATGTAATTTTTAACATCCCTGTATGATAGATGTAAAGTTAATGCTTGCTTCAGACTCAGAAATATTTTGAAAGCTTATTTATAAAATACATTAATTGGATTTAAGCCCAGCCAGCTAGCAACAAAGCAACCATACAGTTGTTCACTCACTCCAATCAGCCTCCAGTGGGATGGGGAGAAAATACAATGAAAGGTTGAAGGATTGAGAAAAAGGACAGGAAGGGATGACAGTTATGGTCACAGAAAAAGAAAGACACAGCTTGGGGAAATAAAATGAGTTCATTTGAAACAAAACCAACACCAATTCACCAGTAGCATCAGAGTAGGATGGTGATAGAATCAGATATTATTATACATTTCCTGTATCCATCCCCTCTGTGTCCCAGATGTCTGTATCAGTCTGTCCCATGTTCCTGCCACTCCTTCCTCCTTGGGAAGAAAGATCCTCGCTGTCATTTCCTAGCAAGGTGGTATGCATGGGAGATAATCCATGAACTCCCACCAGCATATCTTCTGCTGGTTGCAGTCCTCCCACCAATGGGTGTGTGGGGGGTGGTGGTGGGGGGTTCTTCATGGGCTGCAGATAGGTTTCTGCTCCATCACTAATCTCTAAAGGCTGCAGAGGCCCATCCTGCTATTTCACTGTAGGCCAAAGGCTCCAGTGTGCCTCCTTCGTTCCTCACTGAACTCAGTGTCCTTGGTGTCTGCGTGGTTGTCTCTCCCAGTCCCACTTCTTTCCCAAATAAAAAATACTTTATACAAAACAATTTGCCCATCAGGTTTTTCTAGTTTTAAATACATTATCCTAGAGACATTGGTTGACTTTGCTCTGGCCACAGGCAGGTCAGACTTGGAGCTAGGCAGCTTCTCAAACCTTACAAATGCCATACCAGTAGCCCCTTCTATTGCTACAAAAAACCTGATAAACACAAACCCAGCATAAAATTTTTGAATAATATGCTGTATCTCTGTAGAGTGAGAAAACTATGATCAATAAAATAAGCAAGTTACCCTGCACTGGGAACATAATTAGTTATGTGCAATTTATTACCACTGTGTATAGACATAACTGTAAAACAAAATTACATCATTAGAAACCAGAATTTTTAAAACCCACCATATACATCTTTTATTATCATACTTAGAGATTTATTCAAGTAAGACTTCAGTTATTATGTATATTTGAGACACAGTGTTCATCAATCAGCAATTATAAATGATCTCCTTATATTGGAAGTATTTCCACTGGAAGTGAGGCCAAGAGTATTGCCTTCTAACACTGCTGTAGGTATTTCCAAAGCTTCACAGTTCAGAGGTGCTAAGTAGAGCAATCAGATTTCACCTAGGCCTGTCCATGAATGAATGGTCTTATACTTAATTAAGCCTTAAAATTTAATGGTGGTGTTTGTGTTTAAGGCCAGAAACATGCTTATATACTTTTCTGGACCAAGACCATTAACACCATCACTGAAATATATGAACTGCATAAGCGATACATAGAAGAGCATTATATTGAAGCAACCATTCCATTGATCCAAGGACAAAGGAGAAGAAGACTGAAGAACTGAAAAAGGGACAAGATGCCTTGCTCCACAAACAGGGAGGAACAGGTAATTCACTGTTTAATAAGGTAGTATAGTTTGGCTTGAAACACCCTTTAAAAAAATCACACAGGAAGTTTGTGTCACATCCTAAACTCTCATTTGACTTTTAGCCAGTGATTTAACTACAAGAACATCTGAACTGCCTTAGTTTCCAGCCTTCCATTCCAGAAGGTTACTACATTTTTTCCTTCCTTCCATGGGGTGTGAGTTTCCACAACTACATCAAGAAGCTGTAAGCACATATTTAAGGGGAGGATAAAAAAAATTAATGAATTGGTTCAAGTGCAAGAAAGTGTAAGAAAGGCTTGGGCTTTTAAGCCTGAAACTTCTTCAGCTTGCTAGCAAGCTCCTGAAGTATTGCCTTATTTTTTATTCATCAAGTGTGTATTTTTAAGCTGGTAGTTGTAAAATGGGCAGGTGACATGAGGTGTCATAGCAGACTACATAGATTTTGAAGAGTCAGATTTAAATTCTATCCATTCTCTGAGATTATTAGTGTCATCATGAAATTAATAGACATGTATATTTTTCATAAAAAATGATGAGTTAATTAAGCTCTCACTATCTTGTTTTGTGGGGGTATTGGCAGAGTAATTAAGAAGAGCTTTTTATTTATTCCAGCACTTAATATCTGAAAAATCTTCATTTTTTTTTTGTAAGCAGAAATGTGGAAAAGGATGGTTTGTGACTTAATAGGTAGTTTTAATGCCAGGATTCCATTGGACCTGCTGAATCACAAGAGGTTACTTCATCCATTCCTCAGTCATAGTAGATGTGCTAGTTAGAAGGGAAGTAGTTGGATTTTCATCTATACTGTTCGCTACTGAATATAGCCAATTAAACAAACCACCCACCCTAATGACATATTGCAAGTTAGCAACTTGATTATATCCAATTATCAGTGAATCCGTAGAGGAGAACTGAAATCTTTTCTTCTTGAGCTCTGACTCATAGTTATCAGGATAATTGGAGCTGAGCAAGGATCTGACTGCTACTGACTCAGCTGCTCCAATATTCAGAAGTTTTCACACTCTTGTCACAAAAGGACCTAAAATTTATTTACCATACATGAATAAAGCAGTCAATAATCACTAAAATATGTGAAAGTATAGTCTTTGAGCTTTTAGTATGATCAGCTAGGAAATTAAGATTGAAGGTAAGGAATAGTAGTTCAGCTTCAATTTCAGTAGGTTAGTGGGCAGACAGACCACAGTTATATGAATAAGAATTCAATTGTGATAGACACACATATACAACCCAAGCAAGATCCTTTATAAACTGTAAAATGCTTTATGGAAAGTGCAAAGTCTGCTTGTGTTTTCTTGATTTCAGATTACCTGGCACTGTGATAATTAGAGCCTCTCAGTATAGCTCTAACCTTCAATGGAAAGTGGAGTAATGGAATAGCATGCTGCCAGCTAACAGCTCATGCTTTCCTGTGCTTTTTTCCTTCTGTGATGACATTTGGCTGAATTAAGCTGAAATGGTTGTTATGAGCATGAGCTATATTGCTTCCTCCAACAATGAGGAACTTGAGAACTATATCTCCTCTGTGTCTCCAGATCTATGTCCAGTAGTACTTCAGCTGCAAAAGGAATGGAGTACATTAGAAGGCTAGAGACTCACTTTTCTCCCTCAAAGTAACAAGACTTTTAATTTTATTGAATTAACTTTTTATTTTATGAATAATCTTGCAATCTCAAAGCTCTTAGGCAAAAGAATTTAAATGCTAAAGAAGAACTAAGGAGTAAATCTGCATTCCTTTAGAATTCTGAACAATGTTCTGATAAAACCTGTGCTTAAGAGTCTGCTTGTTATATCATTGTTATCCTTTTTTCTGAACATTATCCATCACGTGAAAAAATTCTAAACTCAGTAGCATACCATGGGTGTTCTCACTTGTGCCAAATGCACTATGTTACCAAAGCCAGTCATAACAAGACATTATTGCTAATGAAATAGCGGTTTATGTCTGTAGACATAACAGTATTATTTTCTATGTGGCCACAATGACACATCTGTTGAATGCCCTTCATTGTAATTGCAAAAGCATTATTTTATATTGGATTTCTAATTTTGCTCTTTGTCTTGTTTCTCCTCTCTATTGTTGACCCTCTTGTTTGAGGACAACATCTTTTGTATTGAGGTTTGCTAGCAGTCTGTCTCAACTGACAGAATCAAATATTATTATATGCCATAAAATGAAAATCAAATATCATCTGAGAAGACAGAAGCATGTTTATTATCCACAGAATCAAAGGGAAAATTCTTATCTTGTTTATGAGGAATAAAATAACTTCTTTTCTTTAATAAATAAAGGTTTATATGTTGTCTCAAGGGACCTTCTTTTATTTTTGAAGACATAAGTAATCCCATGCTAAAATCTTCACCATGTCAAATTGCATAATTATCACCTAGTCAGATACATGATATAATCTGCTCTTCTCATGGAGAATGTTCTTAGGCCTTCAAAATAAACACTATTTCAATTTAGTAGGTTTGGTTTCACTGTTTAAGGCTCACAGAGGAGAATGTGAGCCCTTCACTGTGGGCTCACTCAAGGAAGTGTGAAATTAGGAATCTTATCTATTTTCTTCATCTTTCCCTTCCCATATGCATTTTTCCTTGAAGCCTTTCCGGTGACACACTTTAAATGTAACTCTGTTTAACAGACTATCAATAATTCATCTTACATTCTTACATATTCTATATAAACACAGGAACAATTAAGGTTTGGGTCAAGATGAGTCAATTATGGAAATCAGGATAGACACTAAGATTTTTTTTTTATAGGAAGGAAAATCTAACTCTATCTTCAGTTACATCGTGGAAAGTGTTTTTATCTGTGTGAACATCAAGGAGTACACTAGTGAAGGCTACAAATTATCAGTTCTGCTGTTTAAGTCAGGTATCCATGTTTTTCATAGATTCATAGAATGCCGGATGGGAAGGGACCTCAAGGATCATGTAGTCCAACCTATCAAGAAGACTATCAAACTAGGTTTTAAAAGTGTACATAGAACAAGAGAATTGGCTGAAGGTTGTTTTGTGGGGTTTTTTGTTAGTGGATTTGTTTTTTTAATAATCTCATAATTATCACTGTTTACTGATTTTATAGATTAAAGTCTAAATAATCATAGGCAAGCTAGTTTAAGATTGTACAACCACAATATATGTAAAGCCCTGTGAAGACCTAAATTCCTCTTACAGAAATCCAAAATATTAATTGAAATCATAATGTTGGGTTTTTTTTGTCACCACCACATATTTATGCACAGAATGCGATCAAATGAGATAAAGAGCAAAAAGTTGCCTCTTCTCACAAGCAACAAGAAGCAATGGTCTCCAGTTGTTCTAGGGGAAGGTTAGATTAGACATTAGGAAAAACTTCTTTATTAAAAGGGTCATCAAACATTGGAACAGACTGCCCAGTGTGGTCATTGAATAGCCATCCCCAGTCATGTTGTTTAAAAGTTGTGTAGATATGGAGCTTGAGGACTTGGTGCAGTTAGGTTAATAGTTGGATTCAGTGGTCTTGAAGGTCTTTTCCAACCTAAATGATTCTTTGAGCAGGAGTAACTTTGTAGTACCATATTTCCTCTTTATTCAAGCCAGCACACATTTTTTTTTCATTTCTGCTCTCCTTCAATAGCTCCAATTCAAGTATGGGGGCAACCCATTCTCACTTCCAGACATATAAACAGGAAAAGGAAATGAAGGAATAGAACAGTGCATTATGAAGACTAGTACTTAGTTACTACTATGCATCATTTCCATATGGTCCTCATGCCAACAACTGAGCAAGTGTATATGTGAGTGTAATAGTGTGTGTATTGGGGGAAAAACTCCAGGTGCTTCATAGTTTTGAAATCAGGTCACCTAAATACATTTGCTGCTGTTTTGAAAAGGTCTGTCTACTCCCTAATAAAAATGAGGTATTAAGAAATAATTCTTACTCATTGCTGCAGCATTCACTGTAGGCATTGATTTCCCCATAATCAGCAACAAATAACTGTGTGACTTGTCCTTTAGAAGTTAATTCATTGCTTTGCACTTTTAAAGTGATACATGACAAATGTTCTTAGGTTCGAGCATGCTGTCATATTAGCTGTAATCTTCATTTTCCTTTGTTGGGCGATGCTTTCTGAAGGTAGATAAAAAGTTATCTTTTTAAATGCTGTTACCTGTTTTTTTGGAGGGAAAATTATTTCAACTGGTCTGAAACTAACGCTGCTTTAAAAGTCTGAAATACTTTTCTCCAGATTAAGGACAATGCAGATACATATGAAAAGTAAGACAAAAACTTCCATGAAATACAGCAGTCTGTTGCTTATTGTTTTGCAAACCTCACTCCTGGAGGAATTCAACCCAGTACAGAGTCTTATTAACTACTTGTATGAACATCAAGCTTCTTAGAACATTGGTCTTGGCTGTTTCATGGGGCTCAGCATCCCAAGAATGGTGCAAGGGATTTAGCAGCTGGTTAAAATGAGTCCTGATCAGATTAACTGGAAAATGTTAACATGATGGTAGGAAGAAATAGAGTCTGTGAAAGTAAGAGATGGAACAACAGTCTCATGTCCCAAGTGTTTTTTAAGTTAGTGCAGAAGGAAAGTTACCTTCTCTTCTGCTTGGCTCACACTTCAATTCCTGATTAGGACTTAGAATGACTGAGGATCTTAAGCAGTACTAGTATTGTTGCTGACATGGGTTGATTTGTATGACTGGTGGCCCCTGTTTGCAACTGATATCTCTGTTTTCCACTCTTTTTAAAAAAAATACAGACATAAGTTTTAATTAGTTACTGATTTTACCATACCCTGAAAAAAACCTCTCTGTCACATTTAACATAAATAAACCTTCTTCAGCAGTGCTCCTGAGTGTCTTTTACAAATGTACTTTATGCAGTATATAGAGCCAGCCTTATTTAAATCATTCCAATTGAACAGCAGCTCAAAAACAAGTAGTCCACATACAGCCTACGAGGGATATGAGAGAAATGTAAGGGCTACATAAAAAACACTCAAAGATCTCCTTTTAAAAATAGATGAAAATAAAACAGCTGCTATGTACAATGATGTTATGTATCTGTTTAACACTGAATATGAAGAAATTGAGATAATTTTTAAATTATTAAGTAACCAAAATAATAAGAGTGACAAAATTCTATTTCAGTTACCAGTGAAGATGGGATTTACACTTAAATGAAGAATTGTTCTTTCCAGCCTACTAAATGATGCAGAGGTTTGCAGAAATGTCCGAAAGATAGAGTGTAAAATACATTACTGGAGACTTGGGAATTAATTCCCTAGGAATATTTTATTTCTTTTTCTGTCCTTATCAAATTAACACAGACAAAGTTTTTTATCATTGCCAGGTGGTTACTACTAATGTAAGTAAACAGACTTTCAGACATTTAAAGCACTGAGTTTCCTTAGAAATCAACAACTTCCAGAATCATTACTTATCATTCAAATACTATAGACTTTCTTTTGCAGAAACTAGCACTGGATTCTAATTGCAGCTGAAGTGTCAAGTGAATTTGTTGTTCCTATCTGTATTTGATAATCCTTAAAATAATGACATTTCAATTTATCACAGAATGCAAGCAAAAAAGAAATATAGTGTGCTACCTTAAATTAGTGCTTGCTCTCTCTGTACTCTAGAAAGTTATATTCATGAGTAAATTAGGGTATTCTTTTAAGAAATGCCAGTTTCTTTTTATAAGTATAGAACAGCATTGGTTAATAGCACTGTTGATTTTATTTCGAATTAGCTTAAGCCCTGTAAACATTTGCTGAAGGCCCTGCTAAATCTACTTAAATACAGAGTCTGTACACCATTAGCCAGCTGGTAGTTCCTGCCTGGAGATTTAGCAACAGATATCTGCAGGATGGGAAAAAGCTGATTAGAGATGAATAATGAAGAGAGACCAAATCCCCATCAACCAGTTCTGAAAGCAGAGTCTCACAAAAAATTCCATGTGATATTTAATAGTGTCCAGTTAGGCAAAGAGCAGTAAGCTATAGATCCCTTGTTACATGAAAGACAGTACAGCACTGTGTGTATCCTACTTGCTTTGAGCTTCTTGTGTATTCAGAGAGTTTTTGCAGCAGGCAAGCCACACTCATACTTCTCCAAAATGATAAATATTTAGTTCACTGAGTTATATCAACAGTCTGGGTTTTCATAAAGTGGATGTGTTCAGTGAGTTCCACAGTAATAAAAAAGTAGTTACCCTCCAGAAATGGGTAAGGAGAGATTAAATATGATCACGATGGGGGGAAAAAAAGAAAGGATTAAAATAAAGGTGAATTTCCTCTCGTATTCACTACACTGTCTGTGAAAGAAATCACTGAGGCATATGCCAGCCTTTCCTTTACAGTATTTGAGGATAAATAATAAAAACTTATATATGTCAATAGGAATTCACTAACTCCGATGAGCCTAGTGACAGAACTATTCTGCTTTTGCTGTAACAAATTCCTCTACTCATTTTATCAGGCAGAACAACTTCCCTAGATGACAAAAAGCATCAACCATCCTTTGAGATGAATCTCCTCCTTGACATGTGCCATAGAGGGAAGCTGGAGTATTAAGCTTAGAATTCAGACTCATTCCATTCAAGTCATCATGTCTTGCCAAGTGTTTAGACCTTTCTGGTCAGGATATTTTTAAAAAAACATCAATGCCACATTTATTTTGCTATTTCAAAAATTTATGGATTCCTTCCATATAACTGTGCAACTTCAAAGCAAAATCAATCTATAGGTTTTTCTTGTTCTGAGGTTTACATACCAAAAGAAGAGGCTTACCGATTTACTGTAGTGTATTTCGTGTTCATAATATAAATAACAAAATGAAATATAATCTTGCTTTCTGATTCTCCTCTCTAGACATATAGAGGGTGATTGTGAATTATAAAGCTGCAGTTCCACTGGGGTGTTCTGCTGACATCATAAGACATACAAGTGAAGCTCAAGTGGTTTATGTTGTCATTAGAATCCCAAGATAGAATTATATAAAACTACATGATTCACAGTGTGCCTGTTTGTTTTATATAATAATACACAGTCTGAGTTCCTGATTCAGTTCCTTATTCCCATTGAGGCCATCCTTCCCTTTTCCCTCAAATAGCTTCCTGACAGCAAAATTGAAGCAGCTGTTTGTCATAAAATAAAATGCTATATTTTTTTTAATTGGCAGATTAGATTCTAGAAATGAAAGAATGGGCATTTCTTGAGAGGGAGCTGTGGACATGAAGACATCAGTGGAGAGAAAGAATGTGTTAATGATTGAAACACTATTCATCAAAGCTGGATCAATACAGTGACTAGTAAAGAAGAAAAAACTATTAACTGGGAAGGACCAAGCCTCTTAGATGAACAAAGAGATCAAGTTGAGCTGCTGGTCTAAAGATAAAATGCTATGTTTAGCTATGTGAAATTGAAAGTTTAGAGAATTTTAAATGCTGGGTAGCTTTCTTTTCCCCCCTGCGTGCATAAAATCTAATTGCCACAACTCTATGGCATTAGGTAGCAAAACAGAGTAACTTTTCTGTGTCTTTCATATGGGCCTTATGCATTTTTGAGCAAGAATGATAAACCATCTGAAAAGATGATTCAGTTAAGAGATACACTGGTATGTACTCATGCAGATGTTAGGGTAGGTGGCTCAAATGGCTTAAGAATACTCAGTGCCAATTTAATTACTGCATGGGTCCTTCTAGTACTCTTAAAATTTGAATAAATAATGCATTGCAAATCTGCCATTGTCCCATACTAACAAAAGACATTTTTCATTAAAAAGCAACAGTGTAGCTTTTAGGCTTCATAGAGGCTGCTTTAGAGGATGAAAGTATTTCCAGAAGGTAACTGCTTTCAGGCATGTTGGTCAGGATAAGAACTGTTTAGAACTCCTTTTTTTTTTAAAGAAAGGATATCAGCAAATGGCCAACAGAATAATTTAAATGCATGAAATGATACTCTTTGTTTATTTAAATCCAGTTTCCTTTTCAAACAGGACTTTGATTGTACTGTAGATTCTTCTGTAGTTAAAGTATTGTGCTTAAAATGTTGATGTGAAATACACACTTTGTACTTTCAGCACTGATCTGACACAAAGAAAAGATCAGCATTAAAAAAAAAAAGAGTCTTTTTTATGAAATGACACCAGAGGGTTTTCCTTCAGGGAATATTTAAAATAGACGTGTTTACTTCTGATACGGTCTCATGTCTGATAACAGTAAGAAGATTAAGTATATACAGAAGATCTTTCATGCCTGCTTACTTTGAGTGAAAGGTATTATGTCTGTAAATCAAAGTCTAAATGCTGAAAAAGGGAGCATTCTGCACAATCGTGTTGAAAGTTTTATATATCCAAACAGTATTGGAACATAACTGTAACTTGACCATTCCTTCAGTTCAGGTTTAGGAACAGGGATGTGAAGACATGATTCCCAATAACAAATCAGTCACGGCTCCTAAGAAATACTTGTTAAAAATTTATTTCTTATATTTTCAAAATGAAGGTGTTTTTACAAACCAGAATGTGTGTTTATAAGAAACAGATTACCAGAAAAAAACCTTACCAGAATTTTATGAAAGTGCAAATAGAAATTAAGCCTTCAGTCTTAAACTTTATAGATGTATGGTAAAACAAATACCATGCCTTTTTTTTTTTTTTTAATTTCAAAAGAATGCATTTAACTAAGTAATATGTTAATGCACCAAAACAAAAATTTAACCTGACCAGACAAGATGGTTTCAAAACCACTTACAAAATTGCAGGCAAAACCAAAAATTTGCTTGATTTGTGTAAAAAACAACACACTTATAATTCACACAACATAAAAAATGCAACACAAAGACATACAGAGGTCAGGCACATGTTCTTACATAACTGGATTGTTCTTATTCTAAATAGACTGGAATCAAATGTTATAGCCTACATCAGCTTGTACAAGAGATATTAAATGGTGTTTTTCTCCATGTATCACTCAGTTTAGTATGAAATGGAATGTTTTATGAGATTAAATTGGGGATGCAAACCAATTATTAGTAAGAATCTGCAACTATAACTTTAACACCTTACTAATTGTGGTAGGTGACAGTGATTGAATCACACAAGATGTCCCAAAGAGGAACACTAGCCAATATGGACTTTTGATTTAATGTGTCTAATGAAAACCAAAAAGGAAGAAAGTAGCAGTTCTACTAAATCAGACTTTAAAAAACAGTTGTACGTCACTCATTAAAGTCTATAAATATGTGAAGGATAGGTGTCAGGAGAATGGAGCCAGGCTGTTCTCAAGGTCATCTGGTGATAGGACAAGGGACAATGGGTGCAAGCTGGAACAGAGGAGATTCCATATAAATATCAGAAGGAATTTCTTCACAGTGAGGGTAATGGAGCCCAGGGGGGTTGAGGAGTCTCCTTCTCTGGAGACGTTCAAGACCCGCCTGGATGTGTTCCTGTGCAACTTGGTCTAGGTGATCCTGCTGTGGCAGGGGAATTGGATTAGATGATATTTCGAGGTCCCTTTTGATCCCTAATGACTCTATGACTCCTCGATCTAATGATGGCTTTCACTGAAATAACAATTACTGTAATTATGATGACCAATTTCTAGATTTTGCTAAGCAGTCAAATGCTCCCATAGAAGCCTTATGAAAGGAAAAGACAAGTATTTGTTGCTGAGGCAATAAACAGAGAGGGCAGCTGTATCCTTAGCAACATTGTCATTAAATAAACATTTACATTGCTGAGACATGAAACACATCTTCAGACATTCTGACACTTGGGCTTAAAGGTGATGGAGTGAATGTTCATGTTTGTACATTTCTCTTTGATGCAATGGTCTCACTTATCCATACAGAAGTGAGAAATCTGGACAAGGGCAGGAGAAGCTGATCTCTCAAGTTTTGAGCAATTGCTACACAAGCACATCCTGTAAGGTCAAGAGTGCCAGAACAGTATGTGATGGTACATAAGGATCGTTTGTAATTCTGAGGAGAAACCCTGATGTAATTCTGACCCATGCCATAGAAAAGTCTAAAGCTTACACATGCTGTGTTTTTTAATGCTTACAGTTATTCCACAATAACTGGGTTAAAATTTATGACAAATGAAAATAAAAAGATGCAAAGGAAATCCTCCTTTCTTCACACACACAAATCTAAAATAATGTTGTGATAGCATTACATGAATACACAAAGAACTACAAACTGCTTCATCTGAAGAAGCAGCCTTCTGGAGAGGTTTCTAGGGAGCTTTATTAGATAACAGATATGTCTTGCAAAATAAATATTGTATAGGAAATAAGGATCAAGAAAAACAGCAGTTAGCTTTAAAAATAATAAACAAATAGCCTAGAAGCAAACTATGATTATGCTGAAAAATGAGAAGGAGTTACATCTAAAGAAAACTGGATGTAAAACCTACTATTAATAAATGTTTTCTGCCTTAAGGTTTTTATACTTCTGTGTTCAAAACACACAGCTGTGTTGAGAAATATAATTTGAGCAGAGTAGCACTAGCAATATCACAAAATGAAAGAAATACTCATATAATAACACCATTTCTATGTTATGAACTGGCACTAACTTGACAAAATATTTGTAGTGCTTTCATTTGTCTTCTATGTACTTTTATTTTTTCTTCATCCCATATTTGTATATGCATTTTAAAGGTCAAGATGTTTCATAGTTTGATTATATTAAATTTGGAATTAAACTGTCAGAACCTTCCTATATGTATGACAAAGTATGTGAATAAGTGGATTAATTAAAAAGTCTCTTTTTTTTCTTGGAAGAGTAACAAAAAAAAGAAAAGAATAAAGTTCAACAAGCGAATCCACCACAGTTCCCAGCTCATGGCTTCATTCCTCATGTCAGGAAAGTGTCAAAGAAGCCTTATTACTGAGTGTAATTGGAAAATGAATCAGGATGTCTAATTTCTATACAATTTATACTATAATTCTCACTACAATATTTCTGAAACCAAAACTTAATTTACCTCAGGAGAGACACGTCTGTAAAAGTCTTAATGAGTAGCTGTGGGCATAAGAAACTTTAACAATCACCACTAGGTACAAAATAAGTAGAGCAAATTATGCATTTTGAAGTGGCAAAAAATGTTTTGTGTCATAGGGTTATAGTGAACTTATGAACCACTTCATTAAGAAAGGTCTTGCAAATATGCATCTGACTATGTTTAACTTTCGGATACATTTAGTTCTTTCCCAAGCAAAGCATGGGTAGAATCATGGAATACAGTTCTGACTAAACTCAGATCAAAAGAAGGAAAAAAAAATCAAGTCAGCTACAATTATTATAATTGTATAATACTTCATAATAATATGAAGATTAATTTGAATTAGGCAATATAAAACTGCCTCCTGATGGTGGCAGTACAGATGACACCAGCCCTGAAATCTTTTAATTTTAATCTTCGTATGCAGGGAAAGGAAGCACGAAGAGGAAGCATAAAGAAAAAAGTAAATTTCTTCACAGCTGGCACACATGGTATGGGCAAACTGACAGACATCAGTGGAGTACATCAGCTTTCAAGTGGACTTGGACACATTGTTGCTTCAGGTGTTTTTAAACACAGCAAAACTGAGAACAGTGTATAAGTACTGCCGTCCTGTTCTGCTAGAGAATGCATCTTCTCCCATCACTCAGTAAAATGCCATGACAGTTTGGATAATCCTTTAAAAAATCGGTATGGGTATCAGTTATTATTTTTCCTGTCAGTGTCACAATATACAGCTGTAAATTAAGATTGAAATAAATGTTTTGCCTGCTCTATACTGGAAAACCTCAAGCACAGAAAAAACTTTAGAAATGTTTAAAAGCTTTAGTAATTGTTTTGTAAGTCACCAACACTTTGCTTTTATGACAGACCATAATTCCCATGTCTTGAAATGTATCCTTTAATTTCATTGTACCAGTTATTTCATATGTCTAGAAGCATCCAATCTATAGATCCACTGTTACATGCCTTGGTTTGGGAACCTTCGTAACTCTTAAAACTAATGTCATGCATGCACCACGATATTTTACCAGCCTTTGTATTGGCACTGACTACTACTAGGTAGTAAAGTGGAGTGTAATTTTTCATTTCAGATCCAAGGTTTGGAAAGGCACTGAGTGCTTATAACTCCAGATGAAGTGAAAGGAACATGTAGAACTTTAACACCTATAAAACTCAGCACAGAGCAGCACTTAAAATAGCTCATGACTGTGAGGATGGAAAGGAACAGCATTGTCATTCTGACCCTACAATCACAAGTAGGTTTAGAGCCAGAGGTGATCAGGAAATATATTTTTGCTGTTCTGTATCACTGATATTTCAAAACAATTCCCTCTTTCCACCAGGCTAAATGTTTAGGTTGTGTTGGGATATAATGTTTTAAAAGACAGGAAGAGGCAGATCTGTTTCAAAACTGCTTTCAGCAGAGGTGTGGGAACCAGTATCCTGCTGCCTGTGCCTGACCAGATCACAGCAGATACCAGAACACAGTCTCTCCTCTCCTACATGAATGTTCTCAGCAACAGCTAGAGAAAAAAAACCAACACAGTCTTGACACAGATATATTATCTCTCTCTTTCCTAAATTTTCCTCTTTAGTTTCTGGAAGGTTTTCCTAAAGAAGTCCTCTTCAGAAATATAGTCCTCCCAAAGTATGAGTTAACAAGTAAATAACATGAGAATGTCCATGGTCATTTGGAACAAATTTCCCTCAACATTTTCCATATCATTACATTACAAAAACAAAAGCTTTTTTTTATATTAAACTTATTTTTATATGTATAAACTTACTTATTGAAAGCTCTTTTGCAGGTAACATTCTGGCTTCTTTAAAGCATCTCAGATTCTAAAGATAAAATCCAGAACTTCAATCACATTTATGATGTCAGAGTTCTATCTCTTTCCATTTATTATAGGTTTGCTATCATATTGTTTAGCATTATTCATGTTTGTAATAATGAACATTAATAATTGCAGCAGAGTAAAATGTCATTTATTACCATGGAGAGTCAGCAAGGTTAATCCAGATCGTTTAGGTTCATTGAAACAAAGACAACAGGTACTTTTCTAGCTTCTAATCTTCCATGAAAGAAAAGGTGACAATAAACGGAAATCTCTGGCATGACTATGTTACTCTTCTTTGCTTACAATATTTTGCTCGAGAAGATGCTCAGAGACTGAAATAAAACATCAAAAAAAGCAGAACTGCTAGGTCATTTTGAATCCCTATTTGCCTTAATACAGTAGTCATACTGGTTCATGTAAGACTTTACCATTTAATACTTTATAAGAAAGGAACATAATATTTGAGATGCTTGTGGGTCTTTTTTTTTTTTTTTTTTTTCAATTTTGGTGTTCTGTGTGCAATAACTCCTGAAAAGATCAGATGGTTATGGAGTGTATAGAGTTCTGGGGATTTAGCTTTTCTGAAAATGTATTTCATTTACTATCATTTCTGTGCTGAACAAGACACTAAATCAGCAAAATGGAACTTGAATCAATTAAACTAACCCACTTTGTCTATTATTTCACTGAACTCTAGTTCTTCATAAAGCAACCAAAACACCTACACTTTCTTTTTCAGTGAAGCATTAAAAAGTTTAAAAGCAATGCTATATTTAAAAGGTCAGCAGTGACAACCTTAGTAGATCTGAGCATGTCATCACTCACCCTACAAGATGGCCCTAATATATAGAGATAATTCTTTAGCTGTTTCGGTCTCTTGATCTTCCCATGACATACCTTAGAATTCTGTAACTTCAGTTCAAAATAAACTTCAATCACAGTACACATTCGCAAGAAAGTATTTTCCTAGCATCACTTTTG
This sequence comes from Upupa epops, assembly GCA_013397515.1. Lineage (NCBI taxonomy): Eukaryota > Metazoa > Chordata > Aves > Bucerotiformes > Upupidae > Upupa > Upupa epops. Next base: position 71,778 of record VZRI01012731.1, on the reverse strand, counting down.
ATGACTGTGTCAAGAGGCATTTTCTTCCTCCTCCCTTTAAGTTGACATTGATCCAAATAGCCTTGATTTGCAGGTGTTGGACTCTATCTGTGAAGCATTTGATCTGCCCACCCACAAAGAATTCCTCTGGAAACACGCAGCTATTGCAGTAGTTCTCAAGCTTGCTTTTGAGTATAACAGCCACTCACAGTCGTTTCATGATCCCAAAACCAGAAAGGAATCACAAAGTATGTTCCAATTACCTTATAGCATCTGTTCTATTCCCTTCAAACTCCTGGCTCTCTTATAAAGTGAGTAATGCTAATTTGGACTAGTTTGTATTTCAAGTAGAGTTTTCAAAATATCTGCACTAAATTATGGTAATTCATGTAAATGCCTGAAAGAGGGTTTACTACAAAAATCTCACCTTTGCACACAAAGCAGCAGCATCAAACCTGCAATTTAACAGGCAATATCTGTTGCACAGTTGGGTACCTTTGCATGTGTCAGCCTCTACTTGGGCCTGTGAGCAGCAGGGCACAGAAATAGATTTGAATTAGTAATTCTGACCTTCAATCAGAAAACCAACAGGTATGTGATGCTATTTGAACAACTACCAGTGCAGGCACGTAACATTCTGTTGGTTCAGGCAGATGGCAAAAAAAAAGTTAAGAAAACTTTAGACTTCAGCTTTACATTTCTCATCATTGTCTTTCTCAATTCACACTGATTCTAACATCTTGTTCTCTAATGGTTTGTTCTGCAATTAAGACCTTTGCTTCATTTTAACTTAGTACTGACTAAAGTGGATTGGTGAGCCCTCTGTGCCTCTGTTGTCAGTTAGAAAGCCTCACTTGAATTTAATTGAGATGTAGATAATGTGAGAACACCAGTTTTAAACTTGATCATATGCGTAATGGTGGACATTTATATATTGCAACAGCTGGCTATATCTTACAGGTCAAAACAACACATAATTCTATTTTCTAACATCTAATGACATTACATTTTATAATCTTTTCTTATCTTACATCTTGAAGTACAGCTTTTTTTTCAACACAATATATCTGAGAAATCTCTCAAAAAAAATCCCAGTAACTATGCGATTGAATAAATCACCATTAAACCATCAGAATTACTGCACATTACTATTAATTTTTCAAATGCAAATCAAGAAAAGTATCTTCCTCCACAGTAAGATCAATGTAATGTTTCAACATCTCCTTAAAAATCCTTAATAAACTAAACATCTGAATGATAGATGGAATGTATTTATCCATCTGTCGGTGAAATGTATGGTCAATTGGTTTAGCTCTTAAAAATTAGAAATACATATGGGAAAGCTCATCTACTCTCACACAAGATCAATTCTTTTATTGCTGTGGTTGGAAAGTGAATCATAATGTCATTCATTTTTGAGAGAAACCTTTCTCCTTTTCCCTTTTTCTCTTTGTAAGTAGACAATAGGATACTTAATATTAACATACGAAAAAGTTAGGTTACTTGAAAGATTCACTGAGCAGATAGAGAGCAATAGGCATTCTGTGTGTTTTCTAAAAGACTTATATCTCATCTGTTTCTCAATTAGAAATTTCTTTTACTACTTATAGTGTCATAAAGAGCAAATTGCACTCAAAACATTAGTGCTATATTGAAAAAAAAACTCCCCAAACCTGATAAATAAAATTCTTTTGGTTTAGTGTGAGGGTTGTTCAACTTCTCTAGTCCATCTGGTGAACACATTAGAAAAACGTTTTTTGTTGAAAGATTCACACATTAGGTGAGCTGAGACATCTCACATTGTGCTTCTTTCATACCTCAAAGAAGTTATCCTGCAGGCCAAGCACCACATTGATATTCATAGGATTTTAAAGGTCAAAACCTAGCTGGAAAAAAGTAAAAATAAAAACCATGTCAAAACTTGTTTATATATGAAAGAAAAACAGAATTAGGAAGACAGAACAATTTGTTTATCTCTGCAGGTCTCCTTTTTAATTTGATGTGCTGTATAACATTAAAATCAGAGAGTTTCTGAGGTTAATAGTCTATCAGTCAAATTTCATTCAAGAATCTTTTAAAAAATGGTCTCTGTTACTAAATGAAGTCTGAAATGAGTAATTTCTCACTGTACCCAATGTTTATTTTATACAGAAGCAAAATTGGAATGTTTTATTAATAACAAGGGGTAATCAGATAAGTAATCTACAGATTGGCATTAAAGGAAACTCAAAGGTTATAAAACTGTAACACAAAAATGTGGTAGAGAAAGAAGAACTGCAAAAGCATTCAGGGATCTGGTTTTGAATTTTATCAGAAGTACTAGGACTGTACTATCAGAAGTACTAGTACTTCTACAGAAAGGACAGGTTTTTATTTTTCTTTATTTTCAAATGATCAAGTTTTTGTCAATTAAAAACACGTAAACATCCATGAACACATATAGCATTACAATTGCAAGGATTTATTTAGACTAATTTTATAACTTATGTATTCATACAGTGTGCTGGCCAGACTAAACACAGATTTTATTGCATTGTTATTATGCTATCATTGTAAATGAAATGAAATTGTTTACATTTTTAAAATATGTTTTGCTTTAAAGCCATAATGTAAAAGATGCATTTCTTTCCTCCGGGATGTCTGTCAAGCTCATCATCAATACAAGGGAATTCTTAAACTCTGTTTTTAAATACTACCTTTGTAGTGACCATTCACCCACATTTTGGTTCTTGCATCAGAGTAGTTTCATGATAAAGCAGCATCAGGGAAGAAATAAAATCCATTATGTGAACACTAATAATTATCCATTTATATTTCTTAAATTTTTAAGTATGTGAGTGAAGGCTGAAAATCTGAAAACTGACTGGCTGAAATCTTTAGGTAGAGAAAGGACACACACGTTATTTTCCACACTGCAGTAGTTCTCATGGTATCACCTACCACCAAGTACATTTACTTCTATCAGATATTAACAGAATAGTCTCTACCTACATTGGCACTCCTGCCCTTCTCCTCTCATTGAGAAGATTGTAAGGTCGAAGTAAAGTTCTGTTTGGAGAGGCAATGTTAGAGGAAAATGCCTAAAAGCTTTGTTCTTTTCAACAGACTGGAAGATCTGGTGTGCTCACGTTTCAGCAGTTGCTAGCAAAGGTTATCACACAGATGTTTTACAGTTCTATGCAATATATGTATTAGCATAGTATGAAATGTGCCTTTCTATGCCAAAAGTATAGCCAACAGGGCTCAATAGTCTCAAAACACTCTTAAAGTGCCTTTCACTTTGTACAAAGCAATTAATCCAAACCCAGAAGCTTTTTAGAACTTTCCAATGTGGAATAACTTTTGGCATTGATTTTCTTTGTCTGGGGCTTCTTTCACCTTCTCTCCAGAATTAGTCTGGATGAAAGAGATAGAGGATGTTCAGATCAAATCTCACTGAGGTTCAGCCTAAGGAAAAAACAAATCCTGAATCTAGTGTATAATGTCCTGTTCAGAGCAACTTTCTAAGGAAGCAGAAAAGGGGAAGAGGAAAACAAACAAAAACCCCTTTTGTCTTAAAAATGAAAGAGTTTCATTTGAACCAATCAAAAAAGAATATTTTAAGGGGAAAAAAATACATACCTAAAGCATCTTACAGCAGAGTACATAGTGGTAATGACCAAATGTGAACTCAGAACAAAGATGAAAGGACAAGTTGGACACAGCTGCTCACTATTGGAAGGAAGAGTGCTTACTCCTTATCATAAGCAAGCTACTGAGAAAGAAAAATCAAAATATTAGATCAAACTGGCATTCTGTCATGGTGTTGTATGGACATCATAGCTGAAGGAAGAAGACTGACTCTGTCTTATTAATAGACCAAGTAAAATATTTTCAGAGCCACTTATGTTCTAATAGTAAACAAGTTCAATCAAGGGTGAGAGACTTGTCATAGAATATCTTCAAAGTAATGGTATTACAAGCATGTAAACTTCTCTCATGCAGAGAAATTATGCATCCTGCAGCTTACTTGAGCAAAGACTTTTCTTGTTTACATTTCATTCAGTTACGCTATTCTATTGCTGATTCCCTCTTTTTCCTTTTCTAGTAAGCAGAATCAATAGGTAATATAGTCACAGTCAGAACTCACTGTGATTGTCTGCCAATATTAGGAACATTTATGTTAACTCATGTTACTTTGCATTTTTATTAACAGTACTCTGTGGACCCCTTTCACAGATTCTCATTGCATAGGGCATGTAGTTTATAAGGCATTATTCTCTCCAGACCCTTCTCTGGACATCCTCCAGCACTTCTGTGTCCTTCTAGTTAGGGGCCCAGAACTGAAAACATATTTGAGATCTCAGCAGAGCTGAGTAGAAGGAGATGATCACCTCCCTTCTCTTGCTGGCCACACTTTTTCTAATACATGACAGGTTGCTGGTGACATTCTTGGCCACCTGGGCACAATGCTGGTTCACATTCAGTTGACTATCAACCAGTGTCCTTTTCCAGCCCCACATCCCCAAGTCTGTAGCCCTGCAGGGGTTGTTCTGACCCAAGTGCATGACCCAGCATTTGGCCTTGTTGAACCTCAGACAATTAACCTTGGCCTAGCAATCTAGCCTGTCTAGATTCCTGTGTTAAGTCTCCCTACCTTCCAGCAAATCAACATATCTGCCTATCTTGGTGTNCCACCTGGGCACAATGCTGGTTCACATTCAGTTGACTATCAACCAGTGTCCTTTTCCAGCCCCACATCCCCAAGTCTGTAGCCCTGCAGGGGTTGTTCTGACCCAAGTGCATGACCCAGCATTTGGCCTTGTTGAACCTCAGACAATTAACCTTGGCCTAGCAATCTAGCCTGTCTAGATTCCTGTGTTAAGTCTCCCTACCTTCCAGCAAATCAACATATCTGCCTATCTTGGTGTACATCTGCAAACTTACTGAGGGTGCACTCAATGCCCTCATCTGGTTGGATAATAAAGATATTAAATAAAGTACAGGCCCAACTGCTGAATCTTGGGGAGCGTCACTTGTGACTGGATGCCAGATAGATTTAACTTAATTCACTGCCATTCTTTGGGCTCAGTCATTCATCCAGTTCTTTATCCAGTGCAAAGTGAACTTATGGAAGTCTTCAGCTGTAAGATGTTGAAGGAAAGTACTATGGGAAACAGTGCTGAAGGCTTTGCTGAAGTCCAAGTAGAGAATGTCCACAGTCCTTCCCATATTCACTACATGGGTCTTGTTGTAGAAGGGATCAGGTTGGTCGGGTAGGACCTGCATTTTGTAAACCCAAGGTGACTGGACCTGACCATCTGGTTACCCTGCAAGTGCTGTGTGGTGGTGCTCAAGATGATCTACTCCATAACACCCCCAGGCACCAAAATTAGACAGATGTACCTGTAGTTCCCAGGATCCTCCTTCCAACCCTTCTTGTCGAAATGCATGATATTTGCTAATCTCCAGTCAACTGGGACCTCCCAGGTTATGTAGGACTGTTGATAAATCATGGAGAGTGGTTTCATGACCACTTCTGCCAGCTCCTGTAGTACCCTTGGGTGCATCCCATCCGTCCCCATAGACTTGTGGACATCTATGTGTTACAGTAGGTAACTGATCATTTCCTCCTGGATTATGAGGGCTGCATTCTCCCTGTCCCTGTCTTCCAGGTCAGGAGGCTGAGCGCTCAGGGAGCAACTGGCAACTAAACATGTAGTAGCTCAACCTTTTCCTTGACCTCAATAAAGAGACAAGTTAAGGTTTATATGATAACACATGAAAGAGCAACGGCCTATATTTCAACACTTCCAATAGAACCCAAACAAGAGAAATAAGAGATTTCAGCTAAGAAAAAAATTGAAAACAAATAAAAAGCAGAACTGCCAAGGCCTTCAGAGAGTATAATAATATTATTAATCTAAGATGTAATGACTTCCTGTTCCAAACTAGAACTAGTCACATGCTAAATGCTAGGAAAAGGAAATCTTAAGAAGATATTGAAGGGGAGCCCTGCAACAAAAAGCTGATGAGAAAAGCTGACTTCATGACCAAGACAGATAAGAAGAATTATGACAAAGAGCACAAATTGCTATCAGAAATGTTTCCCAAATTCATAGAAAGCAGGCTCAGGACTACAGGTAAAGTAAGAGCATTTGGAAAAAGATATGAGAATATCACTTTGCAGTGTTACAAAGCTAGTCAAGAATAAAAAATCATGAAAAGAGAATGATTACAGTGGGATGAATTCTTCATGGGGAATGAAGGGCAGTATTACCTTGCAGACATGTATTGGTATGAAGGAAAGAAAATAGACTATAAATGAAGTTGGCAACTGGCATACAAGCTACACATTGCCAGGATTACTGGTAGCTAAACCGAAAAAGAATCAGACTGAACTAAGGTAACAGAACTTTCACCGACTATCTTGTCTTCAACACAAACAGAACATACGGGCATGAGAAAGGTAGAAACAGACACATGCTAAAATTTCACCTGTCTGAAGGGTATTGGACACAATCATGAACTTTCCATCATTGGAACTGTTCAATAATGCTATAATTAGGAAAATGTAAGAAAATCTTAGAGAGGAAAGGCAGTATCTAGTTTAGTGGATAATGTCCAGAATGAATATATCTACCCCGTTACTCGTACTTCAGGGAATGTGCTACATGCTCTAGGACTGTTACTAGAAAAGCTCAAAGCAAGAAATGAAAACTAAGGTAAACAAAAACAAAAGGACATAAAAACAGAACTCAGAACTCTTCATCTCCATATTGACTTAAAGGAAACCAATCACTATCTAAGAAGGAAATATTTTCCATTATCTATAAGAGGAAAAAATCCTAAAGTGTTGGTTGCCAAAGGTTTTTCTGTACCTCTTTCATGTGCAGTAGGCTGGTAGGTGTCTTTAAAAACATGTATCACAAATATTACTTGATCAAAGGACAATTAAAAGGTACAATCCCACTCTTTCTCTTCTTTACCTGTTCCCACACAATTTGTCACAGCCACAAGGTTGTCAGTGGAAAATTCAGTTTGAAATCTAAATCCGCACACACCTCTTCAGTGCAAGTGAAACTAAAGAATCTCATATATGCATCATTAATATGCTCTTATATAGTTTTATTTTGCATAATATTGTCACAGTTGGTTTAGATTCAATGTTCTAAATAGATACTTCATTGCCTTGTTTCTGAGAGTAACTCCTAAAACGCAATCTAGCATGAAAGATAAAGGAATATATACAGCTTCCTATTGAGACTGTTTCTGCAGCCTTTTTCTGCCAGGGAACCAGAATTATAGTCATAGACTGCTTTGTTTTGGAAATGACCTTTAAAGATCACCTAGTCCAGCTGCCCCTGCCATGAGCAGGGACATCTTTAGCTATGTCAGGTTGCCCAGATCCCCATTCAACCTGACCTGGAATGTTTCTGGGGATGGGGCATCTACCAAGTCTCTGACTAACCTGTTCCAGGGTTTCATCATCAACACTGTAAAAAAAATCTCTTCTTTAGATGTAGTCCAAATCTCCCCTCTTATAGCTGAAAAATATCACCCCTTGTCCTGTCACAACAGGCCCTGCTAAAAAGTCTGTCAATATCTTTTTTACAAGCCCTCATCAATGAAAGACCACAATAGGTCTCACCAGAGCCTGCTCTTCTCCAGGCTGAACAACTCCAACTCTCCCAGACTTGTCCTTACAGCAGAGGTGCTCCATCCCTCTGATCCCTTTCATCTGGACCTTCCCCAACACATCCATTACCTTCTTGTGTTGAGGATTCCACAGCTGGACATATGCCAAGAGGGATCTCAAAAGAAGGAAATAGAGCAGCAGGATCATCTCCCTTGTCTCTGATCCAAATAGACAAACATCAGTTTTCCTTACAGAGAAAACTGGATCAGACAGCATCTTATTAAGCTGCTGAAGAAGAGATTATGGGTAGAAACAGCCTGGGAGATAGCCACAATGCCAAAAGAGGCTTACATGTCCCTCCAGCAGTTGGGGAGTTTCCAGGGTGAGAGGAAAACAGCAAGTTTCAGTTAGTATAGATTAAATTTAGAATGGATCTTTATGGTGATAACTTTTTTTCACAGGACAGGTTGCAGAAACCTCTGCAATAATCTTACACCATCTGTCTGCACCCACTCTCACACACACTAAACCCCCTACAAAAAAGCTGCATAGTTGTCTTCTGGTAATTTCTCAGCTTGGCAGCATAATGTAAGTTACCCAAACCAAAAAGAATTCTGTGGAAGTTCAGCAGATAAACACCTTCTAAAACATTTCCTAACCTACTTTCCTTTCCCTGACTATCATCTAGTTAACTGCTAGAACTAGTTTTCTACTTAACTTCAGAGGGACTTTACTGATATGACCAATCAGAAAAAGATTTATAGCTGTTAGTGTTTGACCGCATGTGACTCCTCCAGAACTACTGTAAACATTTACATCTGAATTAGTAATGATCACTCACTGCTAAGGTTTGGAGTGTGAAAAAAGGATCAGTTTTAATTTTTAAATGCTCAGATTTCAGAAATAATTTCCAGTTTCTCTAGCAAAAAAAACAAGGAAGAAGTAACTGTGTTTGATACTGAAAACATTTAAATCTGTCCCATGTACTGAGAGGAAAGGGGTATCGTGTATTTAAAAAAAAAGAAGAGAGCAAGGGGGGATGAGAGAGAGAGACAAAGAGAGGAAAAATTTTCATTTCAACATTTTAAAGTGTCATGCCCAAATATTTTCTCAGAGCTGATTAGGTGTGTCACCAGCTTCTTTCCCTAGAATGTGTTCTGTGTAGCAAAGACAAACCCCTTCATCCCAGAATATCCACTAATAATTTATTGGCATAGATCTCAAGTAAGTACCCTGCTAGAAACCTCTGGTTAGATATAGTGTAGGAAAACAAGTATTTAGAGCAGTTTCTTCCAATATATTTCTTACTCGAATTAATGTGCAAACACTGCAGGCCCATTACTATTAAGAAATGAGGAATTTTAAGGACTATTAAACACTCTGCAAATAGATCAGCTCAAAGTTATTCAGCACAGGTGTTCTTATAATTAGGTAACACTGGAAAAATGTAATGTTCAACGGTCCCTGTACTTTGCCCTTCTTGCAGAGTAGGAATGAATATTAACACTCACAATTAACCAGAAACTCTGTTCCAGTAGGAATAAACACTGAGTACAAAACAGTAATGCTTGAGTTTTACAGCATTTTAAGCTAATATTTTTAGAATTGTATATTATTTACTTCATTATTATTCATTCATACTTTACTTCATTATTTACTTTACTAACTTTGACTAGAGATAAAACTACAAAGACATTGGGAAATATATGTTAGCAGTATTCCATGTTTCAACTAAGCAGAATAGAAACAGAAAGTCCTGGAAATTTTACTGTTTCCTATTTGCTACTATAACCTTGTCATTCCAAAGGATGCAGGTTAGTCCCTGGAATCTTAAAAAAATAGTTAGAGACAATTTTTAACAAAACCAATTTAAAGATAATTTCATCATACAGTGATTCCATACAGAGAAATATAAAATTTGTGAGGTCTAATAAAAATTCAAGGCCCGTAATGTTGGTGAATTTGAATTTGTTGGTGAATTTGAGAAATAAAAATGTTCACTAAATCTGCTTCAATCCAGACAAGTTGCAATGGAATTACAGACATGCTTCTGTTTGGACAAATATTCATTACAGATATTTACTTATTACAAGCTACTTAGGCAGGTGCCATTCACTGAGATGAAATGATTCCTCTCTCAAAGAGTTTATAATGCATGTGTTGTCATTCTGGTGATAGAATCACTATCAGTTTTATTTCATCAAGGGAGTAGCTGTGTCCCAGAAATTGCTACAAGACTGTGAGATAAAACTACTTAGCCCTGGAAAGGTACAACCCCTCTGCAAAAATATACATTCACAAGATAACATATGAAAATGAATTCCACATGAAAGACTAAAAATGCTTTTATTCTTTGTTTTGTAATTTAGAAGAAGTAGAGGGAGGGCATTTGGTGAGGTGGGGAGGTTGTTAGTGTTGAATACCTATTACAGAGCTTTGATAGCTATTAAAGGAGGAAATTACCTGTAGCTAATATATATGTTAGTACGAAAAAGCATTTTTCTCAGCATGTGTCTTATATTCTGCAATTCTACACTACATTTAAATATATTGGAAATGATTCTACACTGTTGGAGAGCAGTGTAGGAGAAAGGAACCTGGGGGTCCTAGTGGACAGCAGGATGGCTATGAGCCAGCAGTGTGGTCTGGCCAAGAGGGCCAACAGCATCCTGGGGCGGATCAGAAGGGGAGTGGTTAGCAGGTCAAGGAAGGTTCTTCTCCCCCTCTACTCTGCACTAGTGAGACTGAATCTGAAGTATTGTGTCCAGTTCTGGGCCCCTCAGTTCCAGAAGGACACAGAGCTGCTGGAGGGTGTCCAGCATAGAGCAACAAAGATGATGAAGGAAGTAGAACACCTCCCTTATGAGGAAAGGCTGAGGGAGCAGGGTCTATTTAGCTTGGAGAAGAGGAGGCTGAGGGGTGACCTCATGAATGTCTATAAATAGGTGAGGGGTGGGTGTCAGGAGGATAAAGCCAGGCTCTTCTCAAGGTCATCTAGTGACAGGATAAGGGGCAATGGGTGCAAGCTGGAACATAGGAGGTTCCATATAAATATCAGAAGAAACTTCTTCTCAGTGAGGATAATGGAGCACTGGAACAGGCTGCCTAAGGAGGTTGTGGGGTCTCCTTCTCTGAAGATGTTCAAGAACTGCCTGGATCTGTTCCTGAGCATCTTGGTCTAGGTGGTCCTGCTGTGGCAGGAGGATTGAACTAGGTGATCTTTTGAGGTTCCTTCTGGTCCCTAATGAGTCTATGATTAAACAAAAAACAAAAAGCAAAACCAAACAAATGCTCTAACAGTAAATGTCCACTTGCATGCTCCTGTATTTGAAGATCTAGTGAAGAGACTGGAAACCTTACCTTCATTCCAAACTGAAGGTTTCAGACGGTCTTCACTCCAACATCATTAATGTAAACTCACTGAGCATGAGTATAACATTGCCTTGCATTATAAACAGCGAAGGTATGACAATGTAGCTTCGGAGGAATATGTATGTGTGTATGCTCATGTGGGATATAGCGTTTAATATCTACTGAAGTGCATTTGATCACGTATATTCTATAGGGAAGAGTTTTTTTTATGATGAGAGATGATACACAAGGAATTTATAGAAATATAGAAGAAAAGCAAAGGAAATGACTGTATATCACACCTATCTGAGAACAATTTAAAACTTTGTTTAATGAAAATGGATATGGTTCACACACAATTTTGATTTTTGTTGTGTTTTCAGGAAGTGCAACAGATTTCAGGAAAACAAGTTTTCCTACAGTTGTAGTATATATAATAAAATACCTCCAGAAACCAGCAATGTTTCTTCTAGGTGAAGATAGGATGTGGAAGATGATGTGGATGTATAATTTGCAAACAGATGAATATCTGCATTCATGAAATTCATTAGAATTCCAAAGGAATATGTAGACAAATTATATATCAAGGGGTGAAAATCATAAAAGACAATATTCTATTAAACACCAAGAGATAAATCATCTTGCTGAAGAAAAAACATGGTTACACAGCCCACAGGCAGTGAGTTTTGTAAGCTTTATGGACTAAAAGTATTTGACTTCCTGCCTTATACTCGTGAAATTTAACTAAGCAGTTAGATTTTAAGACCCAATCAGTTTGTGAGAAACTGAAGACTTGCGTTATTTATTATCCCCAAACACTCCACTTCATAAAAGGCTCAGAGAGAGAGGTTCACAAGGAGGTACACTGTTTTAAAACCATATTCTACAGAGTGTAACAAACTATATTCCTCAACTATAGTCATATTACTGAGAACTCCAAACTTTAGGATGGAAATGGAAGCCCATGCTAAATTTTTGAAAATAAGAAAAAAGCCTATTAGATTTAAAAAAAACCCCTACAAAACCATATTTTTACATTATTTTGAAATGTAATTAACAGTTATTCAGACGCATTCAAATGATATTTGCTTTGCATATATTAATACACTCATAAGCCATGCAATGTGTCATTAAATTATAACTTTTTAAAGACAGCATCCACTTTGTGTAAGCAGCATTTTTTTTCTGTGCAAACAGTGCAGCAATACCATGACTGGTCCTAGAAAGGAGTTTAATAGAATGAGGAGGGGATTTGTGGTTTGCCATGTAGACAGTAAATTAGACCTGTTCACAAAAGAGAACATCTATTTTGCATCCTGATTATAATATCTGGCTTGCAAAATGGTGAGGGAGGGCATGTGTATCTGTCTTGCTTTCTCTATATATGAACCTACTTTCACACCATAGGAAGTACTTGTTATTTCATGGGATATTTCTTTCCCTTGGATATTGTATTTCAGGATAGTGGATTTTAGACAACTTAAAGGTGTCTGCTTCTTGTTAATGATTTATTAAGGAAACAATTCCCTTTCCTGATCCACAAAATCCTTTGATGTGCTTGCTTGACTTCATATTATAATTTTAAATACTAGTTTTATGTCTTAGTACGCTCTGTCTATTACTTCCTTTCTTGCACTGTCCAGCTTGGGGTCCATAGGACTGACAGATTGAAACAGCTGAAGCAGAAGTAAGAGAGAGCTGGATCTATTTCTTTTATCATTAAGAAAGACACAAAACTCTTTTGATATCTGCGAAGAAGCATGCATTTAAGACAAGTGCTTGATAATGTGGCATCATAGAAGAGTTAGAGTAAAAGGTTTTAATGCATCCCTTACTTTGAGCATCATTTTGCCCCACCCCCCATTTAGTAATTTCACCACCGTTCAACAGTAAGATATGTTGAGTGAGAAAAATCTAAGTTCTACCTGAAATTGTTCCACGTTAAATTCTTAGAGGTGGTTCTGAAAAGCGTAATCAGATCTTAAACCTCAAAAGAATGGTAGTTTGCACCAGGAGGTGCTACTCAGTTATGATGCCAAGTAAGAGAGGAAATCAGACTCTATATAGCATGTATCATTAGTGTGCATTTTAAAACACTGTTAGAACTAACACAAAAATGAAAGACAGAAGAGCATAGATAAGTTTGCATGTCTTCTGATTGTGGGAACCTCAAGTTGTGCAACAATAAACATCCTTCCAACCCATATGGAACACATCTTCTAAGTCTTGTATATTATTATTCAGCCTATTAGCAGATTTTCTTCCAAGAAAATAGCTCTATTAATTATTTCTATTGACAAGGCAAAAGAATATCTGCCTGAGAATCTCTTGTAGGACTTTTAGATAAAGTCAATGCAATTTAGGAGTTGTAATTGGTGGGAGTTGCCTTCAGGATCCTTTTCTATGATAATAGGCTGCTACCATCCTGCACTCAAAGGATTTGTGCAGCACACTGGCCTGAAGGCTAAGCTGTGCATACAGCACATTGCTGCACAACACACATCTGGTTCTACTCAGGTTAACCACTGTGTGGATCACTAACTTTTGTATGTACATTGTTCCTCTGGACAGGATCACCACAAGCCATTATTTCTAGAAACTGTAAACAATGATCTGTATTTACTATCTTTCTTTATAATACAAGGTTGAAGATCATGCTAGTTTGATAGGAAGATAAAATATCTTTTCAACTATTGAGTGGCTTCCTCCAGGTAAAAGCTAAGGCACAGAAAAGAAGCAATAAATAGTTTTGGCCTCATCCCTTGTCTGCAGTAGTTTTGTTTGCTGAAAAAGGATTCAGGTAATTACACTGTCAATCTGCCAGTTTCTCTATGCACAAAGGAAGGATTTCAAAAGTAGGATGTGAGAATTTAAGAAGATCAGGTTCTTTTGAAAATCCTAGACCGAATTAATGTGATTTTTATGGCTGTCAACGTTTTATCCCTGCTTTTATGAAAGAATAATTTTTAAAAAGCATTCTTTCAGTGTGTTTTTCTCTTTGATGGAAAAATATGATTGTATAGAAACTTTTGCATTAGTAATTTTTACATATTCTAGAATTAATATAGTTTACCTGTTTAATGGTACAGTAAATGTTTACTTTCTGAAGTATGTCCATCTCAGAACTAGACATGACTGACCTATTTTGATGTTGCATTTCAGGATGACAGCAAAAATGGTGCAGTACTGCAAAGTGTCTTTAGCTTGAGATGTAATAATAGTTCATATATTTGTCTCTTGTTTACCATTATTCTGTGATTTAGGTTTAGGAAAGTGGTTTAAACATACTTTAACTGGGTTATAATATGACTATTCATAAAACACTAATATTTAACCTATTAGGTAACACTAGAACTCAAGCATTTTACAGAAAAATGATGAATCTGAAGAGAGAAAGTCTGAGTGAGAGGGAAAAAAAAAATCCAATTTAAACCAAAATTTCTCAATTTACTTTTTCCCTTGTGTTAGTTCAAATGGAATAGTTGATGTTGAAAAGACAATTTGATTTAGAATTTTGTTTTTCCAAAATCATATTTCTCAAGGTATAGCTTGGGAAAAAATTGTGCTATTGTCACTATATAGTATCCAAATGAAGATGTATTTGGCCATGTGCTGCCCTCAGCTATGTCAGTGGGACTGCTAATATATCAAATCCCAAGGAATAAGTTATTTTCCAGTGGTAAAATTCAGGGCAGATTTTGTCCTACTGTATTGAATTACATAGGCTTTTTTTTTAGTAAATGTATGTTGAGTTATCTGAAAGAATGAATTAACCTCAGTTACTTGATACCTGTCCATCTGCTTCTCTAAAGGACTGTGTTCTGTGCCATATTGTTATATTTTATTCTGTAGCCCTGAGAATGCCTGCTCTCTTAATCTGTAAAAGTATTTTAGTTGTGAACAAAACAAAATATTTAAAGTGTCATTATTGGTGCCTGGGCAAGCACCACTGACATGAAGCAGGAATTAACACAGCACAGTTATTGTTTGAGGATTTCGGCCTGGTTAGTCAGTTGTATTTGCATGCATCTGTCCTGCTTTAAATCTCATCTTTGCATGAGAAGCAGACGGATGTTTTTCAAAACTCTAAATAAAGCTGCAAGGCTTTTCCACTGTTACTACACTTAAGCAAATGCTGAATTTATCTAAACTCATACCAGGTTCTGTGTGTTATAGATAAACCACTAACTGTCCTCAGTCTGTAGTTGTTTCAGATATTTGGCAAAGTCCAAGTTGGAGTCCTCTGAAACCGAACTGAAAGAGAACAAATGAATACTTTCCCATGTCAACTCTTGTATGTGGCTTCTATTCTCAGTGAGAAAGAGGACAGTGAGAGTTTCCTTCATGGCATCAGCTTCTCTGACATACAAATTTTCAAGTATCCTAACAGTTTAGAAGCTCAGTCAAGTACGTCATAAAGTGGAAATAATAGGTCATCTAACAATACGAGGAACACTTTGTAAAAAAATCTGCCAGAATTATTCTTGTGGTCATTGATTACAACCTATAAGAATGTATTTGGGTTTTGTTCTTTCATTTGCCAGTTAGTATTTTTGCTGAGTGTTCCTTTGATTGGTTTGGGGATTTTTTACAAAAAATTCTTTGTGGAAGAATGTAATGCATTTTTTTCAGGTTAGAGTCCCTTAGTTTCAAAGTAACTCACACCCCTTCTTAAAAAAATCTTTGCCCAAGTCACCAACTACATTGTATTTTCATGTGAATTGCATAGAGTTCAACAGCTCTTAGAAGTTATTTTCTTATGAGTACAGTTCCTGTAAAACCAGACTGGAATACATTAAGATAGATCTAGGGACTTGATATAGCGAATGCATGCATGTGTAGGTTCAGATGGATATATGTTAGAAATGCTTTCACAGATGGATTACCTTTTTTTCCGCATTAATCAGTCTACAGTTTATGCTTTTAGAGTAAAAATAATTTCAAGACATATTTGGAATATTTAAACAAATCTGGCATAAATGGGTGCTTTCACATTTCTGAATAAAGCCGGTGATGGAATTTTGGTCCTAATTCTGGCTAGTCTCCCTTTATCCTCCTATTTGTCTCATCAATTTGCTTTGTTTCAAGTAGATTTACTGACAAAGGACATTGTATAGTGACATAATCCAGACCATAACATTAATAATGAAGTGACTTAATTTCTGTTCTTGGCAATAGCTGTGAAATGGTTTTCAACGCTTCTTGTGATCATTTCATTTTAATTATGGGATTGGTTCTTTGTCTAGATAGTACCCAACCCAAAAAGCACTAATTCTACTGGGGATCCATCCAGCTAGCACTCCAGAAAGCCCAATATAATACAAGCCCTAGTAAAATAGCAACATCTAAAAGAATGGGTGCTGCTTAGAAATGAGAATGTTCATGGTTTAAATTTATGTGAATATGTTACCATTGGGAAAAACTAATTGGAGATGAAGAACAATATCTGTTATATATTGAAAGTAGGAGGGGAAAAAAATTTGCTGAGAAATCAGCAGGTCATACCAGCTTTTAAAATTAATTTCTTTTTCCCCTGGAAGTTTTAGATAGTGTTCCTAAGCTGCAAACACCCACCAGCCTGTGATGATCTCCTGTTGTAATTTCTACTTTGCATTGACTTTTATCCCATTGTTTCGGTTAGTCTTCAGGTTTCACCAGCTGCTTACTTTCCTAACACAAAATCTTTGTATTTTAATGCTGTGGACACCTGAGGAAATAGTTATTTGCAAGAGTGGGTCCATTTCAGTTTATCTGATGAAGAAGGAAGCATTTGTTACAAGGGCCTTCCTAAGCAGACTTACTGTTGCATACTGTCTATGCAGTAATTTATATTATCTGAGAAAGATAGTTAATAGTATAAAAATAATCAATATCAAAAAAGTAGTTTGTGGAATATATACCTCTTGCATTTCTGTAATAAAGCAATACTGGTAAAAGTTTTCATTCTCAGGGGATTTAGCACATCTTTTACATTTAACAGTAATTAACCTTAGTTCAATTATTTCAGTAGATGTCTCAACATCTGTTCATTTATTTCCTTCTGTTAGTTCTTCCTCCTGCTCCCAGTTTCAGTTGTAGTTTCTCTTGACCAGTCATTACCCCTTGTGTGGGCTTTCAGTGAGAACAGTACATGCACTACAAACCTCAACAGGGTGCAAGGATACCTAGTGCACACTAACACTTAGATTACTACGAATATGTGTAAAATGGGTTTTTTAACAGTTTTTTAACAGTTGCAAACACAGATCAATTTCTCAAAGAAACAACCGGATGAAATTTTTAACAGATCCTCTGAGGCAAGAATCCATAACCTGACTTTTAATGGTTAAAAAGGTAGGACTTTAAATGTCCATTTTGTCAAAATGTCATATTTGAGATTTGACATTATAAAAATGTAATTTTCCCAGCCTAATTTTTAAAGTACTATTATGACTGAATTTTGCCTCAAAGCAATGGCTTGAGGCAGACATTCACAAGGTTAACATCAACTCAAATAGCTACATTTTGGAAAAGCTTTTTTAGAAGCAATTAAAAATGGCTTCCTTTAGAAGAAAAAGATGAGTTTTGTTCAAGGGGGCAGGATGAACAACCTGTTTCTGAAGAATAAATGACTTAGCACAGTACAAGATGTGCTTAATAACTAATTACATCATTAGCAGTTAGAATTCAAATAGCTTCATCAGGATTGATATATATCATTGTAAATGTTCTTTAACATGAGTAAATGGTTCAGAAAAAGCCCCATTCCAACAGAACAACAAATGAATCATGTCAGATTATGATTTTTCATCTTTAATCTCGTATTGATCTCCTATTAAGAAATAGGAGTAATTAAAAAAACCTAGTAATAAAAAAAAAAAACCACTTTACTGAGCTGGTATAAAAAGTAGAGGAAAAACTGCTGTATTTAGGAGGACCATAATTACCCCTCTAGTTGATATAGGGGTTAACTATTTGTTTTTCTCATTAACAATTGCAGAAGGAAATGGTCCTTCACTAATTGGCAGATACTGGCTTGACAAAGCAAAGGTGGACTAGAGCACTACATGGCACCTGTTAGGTAAGGAGGGAAATTAAGAGACAATATGTAGATGTTGCAGATGTTACTAACATTATATTGTAAGGCCAAAACTAAAAATTATGGGAGGGGATGCATCTAAATTGCCTTGGCTTCTTCTGTGTTATTGGTAACTTCATAGAATCATAGATTCATAGAATCATTAGGGATTGGAAGGGACCTCGAAAGATTATCTAGTCCAGCCCCCCCTGCCACAGCAGGATGACCTAGACCAAGTTGCACAGGAACATATCCAGGCGGGTCTTATGATTGTTTGTGGAGAGTACACAGAAATTGAAAATGCTGCCTGTATTGGCTCAGTGAATGGACTACTGCATTTACTTGGGTCAAGGAGAGGTGTCTCTTTTATATCCTAAATGTGAAGATGTGGAAGGAAAAACAGAAATGTTGCAGGTTTGACTGGTGACATGAAATTTCTTTCTCAAATGCTATGTAAAATAAAGTATAAGTAGTGGGTTTGCTTCATACAAACCAAATGGCATTACTGTTGAATTGTACATGGTCCATCAAATCCAGACGAGGATTTGAGAATGAAAAACAGCTGTGCACTACAGTTAGCAGACTTGCCATAATCCACAATGTAATGTGTCAGGTTCCCTACCTTTGCTTTTAAAGTTTACCTCCTGCTCTACAAATAGTATAGTATTAACTGCTGGAAACAGAAAATGTCATCCAGAACACTGCAAAAGCTTTGGAGATTGTTCCAAAAATATAGATTAAAGTTGGGACATTAAAGTTAGTACATAAGAGCATGGTATACTCCAATATGAATGGAAAATCGGATCAAATTTCTATGGAGTTGCCTCTCAAGAAATACTTTAAAATACATTGTCTAAAACTAGCACTGTTAAATATGCACTGAAGTATAAACATCAGCATGACATAATGAAAAGGATACACTGACTCTGTTTCTTTTCTGGATGGATTTATGTGAAGATAGCAAGAGTTATTAGTTAATGTAGACTGCATAATTATCACCTCATATATGACAAATCATCCTGCAGACCTAGATCTGATGGCAGGGAGACTTCCCTGACCACTTCATATTCATTCTGTCAGTCCAAAACAAACCTGCAAACACCATAGAGGAGGAGGAGATGCTCTTAGCTGTGAGGACCTGAGTCTTCATGTTTATTCCAGCTGGTTGCAACTAGTGGAAGACACACAGTACTGCCACTAATATTCTTGGGTCGTTGCATGATATGCTTGCTCAGATGAAACACAGACAGGAACTATTCCACCTCACTTTTCTCTGAGGAACTGCAAATTACCCTCATGAGATATTCAATAACACACACAAGATTGGCTGTTTATCAGCCTGTTTCAGAAAGGTTACTGGAATGGATTCTCCAGAAATTCTCACTCCTTGTAATTTAGAACACAGGTCCTGGAGCTCCAATATACAATAATCAGTGCAGCAGGCTTTAAGGAGAAAAAAAATGCCAGTCAGCAGAGAAAGGAGCAGAACCTCTCCACTTTAAATTACAGGGTATAGATAGATTATTATTTCTACTAGCAATCTGACAGAAAGCTCTGAGATAGGAAGTAGGGAAAGGATAGGGATAGTGGCACAGAAGGAAGGTGTATTCCTCTGGCTATATCTGTACAGAAACTGAGAAAGTTTAAGTGTCTTCCACTATTTCATCTTCCTTGTTTGAGATTATTTCAGAATTTCTTCCCCAGTACTTCCCAGTCTTGTGCAGCCAGAAAACAAAAATGAAGTCTGGTGATTTGTCACCTCACATGTATCAGGCTTTCCTTTCAACTAAATGCATGTAATCATCGTTTTTAATTATGACTGAGAAGTGGCTA
Organism: Upupa epops; assembly: GCA_013397515.1. Classification (NCBI taxonomy): domain Eukaryota; kingdom Metazoa; phylum Chordata; class Aves; order Bucerotiformes; family Upupidae; genus Upupa; species Upupa epops. The sequence goes on along the minus strand of VZRI01012731.1, from coordinate 51,940 downwards.
CCCCTTGCCATCGTATACATTGCTGTCATTTCATAGAATCATTAGGGATTGCAAGGGACCTTGAAAGATCATCAAGTCCAATGCCCCTGCCACAGCAGGATCACCTAGAGTAAGTCACACAGGAACATGTCCAGGTGGGTTTTGAACATCTCCAGAGAAGGAGACTCCACAACATCCCTCGGCAGCCTGTTCCAATGCTCTGTTACCCTCACTGGGAAGAAGTTCCTTCTGACATCTGTATGGAACCTCCGCTGTTCCAGCTTGCACCCATTGCCCCTTGTCCTATCACTAGATGACCTTGAGAAGAGCCTGTCTCCATCTTCCTGACACCCACCCTTCACAATAATTATAGACATTAATGAGGTCACCCCTCAGCCTCCTCTTCTCCAAGCTCAAGAGACCCAGCTCCCTCAACCTTTCCTCATAAGGAAACAGATCAGCAAAAGAGAGTTGGTAAGCAGGAAATTTCAGGTAGGCAGGCAGTGTGAGAATATATGGAGCTTCTAAGGTTGTGTGAAAGGCATTGATTTTGAACTATATCAGTGCCTCTTATGTGATGGGAGAATCAACTCTATGACATCTAATTATGAGTATGCTGGTAGCACACACCTGGAATAATCAAATGAGAATTATGATCTTCAAAAGTATTTCAATGCACTACTGTAGTCAGCCAAATCAGCAAAGATGTAGATTAATGCAGCTCTGCCTCTTGGTTTTGTTGGAGATTTTTTGCCCTGTTTGAGACAGATTGTATTTATCATATAGGCCAGCACTACACCAAACTACAGCAGGTCCATTCCTTAAATGTCAGTTGATTTTATGAACTTGCATTTTAAAAAGAGATGCCGAGTAAGTCTTTTCAGCAAAGTTGCTTCATTGCCTGGTAAATTCATCTCCAGAGCTGGCTGGTGTGCTTAGATTGCAGACAGCAACCCAAGGATTGATTGAGGCAACATTTTCAACCAGGGACACACAGAAATTTATGTGTAAACCCAACATTTGTGAAGAATTCTAGAGATTATATAAAATTATGGAGGCTATATAATATCTTTATAAGTATTGCACCTTATTCTGAGAAGAATAGCCTGCAAGGATTTGAATGTATGCAGGTAAACTTAAGAATTTCCAGAAGCATTTGCTGGTAAAAAGATAGATAATGCATTAATATGTATTCTGAACACTTCCTTTATTTCTGTTGTCCCATTTGTATCCAATATGTAGTTATGTAGTTATCTAGTTATCTGCTGGATTATATTTTGTTGTTTATCAGTGCACTGTACAAATCAGAGACCAAATATATGTTATTTTTGTGCAATAATCATATAATTATAGAATCATTAGGAATCAGAAGCTCTATGTCCTTCTGGAACTGAGGGGCCCAGAACTGGACACAATACTCCAGATGTGGTCTCACTAGTGCAGAGTAGAGGGGGAGAAGAACTTCTCTGGATCTGCTAACCACCCCCCTTCCGATTCCCCCCAGGATGCTCCTGCCCTCTTGGCCACAAGAGTACATTGCTGGCTCATAGTCATCCTGCTGTCCACTAGGACCCCCAGGTCTCTTTCTCCTACAATGCTGTCCAACAGGTCAGTTCCCAACCTATACTGATCCCTGGGGTTGTTCTTGCCCAGATGCAACACTCTACACTTACCCTTGTTGTTCCTCATTAAATTTTTCTCTGCCCAGCTCTCTAGCCTGTCCAGGTCTTGCTGAGTGGCAGCACAGTCTCAGAAGTCAGCCCCTTGTATGATGATGGGAGAACTGTTCTGCCTATACTGTAAGATTATGAGTGGGGTTATAAGAAAGGGGCATTAACTTGCCGCTCTGAGTTCCTTTATGGGTAAAAAGCCTTATCATCCTGTCTATTTATAACATTATAGAGAAAATAGTGTTTTTTTCTGAAATGACTCTGTATCCAAGACTAAATTTTTGCTACAACTGAAGTCATGCCAAAGCACATGCTGCCTGTAGAGCAGAATTTATGTCACTGTCTTCGAACAGTGTATAATAGATGCTGTAATGCAGGTCTACATTCAGTGAAAATGCTTTCTTAAGAACTGCATTCTTAGCATTACAAAGATTTTATTGTGGTGATTTTCAGGTAAAGGTTTATTGTTTCACTTTTTAAGTAATTTTAGTGATGACCCCAGGGAAGTCAGCAATCTCCTCACAACAGATATTAATTATTATAGATTATTACTTAATGATGAGAAAAGATAGTGAAAGAGAATATACATGATGTTTCAAACCAGGTGGAACCCAACAGATTTGTTAATTTTAGTGTGGAGGCAAGATTATACTTCTCATTTGTATTTTTCTTTTTATGATAAAACCTGACTCAAGGTTAGAATTTTTATAATTGTCATTGATGATGAGATAAAATTTGAATTGTTCTTTTGAAAATTGCGCTTAATCCTCTCCAGACTCTTAGTAGAACTTGGCTACATGTTTTCTGATATGGTAATATTTCACATAAGGATTGAAATAAATAGTTGTGATGCTTTCTCAGATAATACTGTTTTCAGTCTTAGAAGATGGAAAAAGCTGTATATACTGTACCAGAATGTCTTTATTTTGCAAACTATAGAGCTTTTACTACTCTCCTACTACTCAGTACCAACTCTAACTGGAATATGTCAGTAGCATGAAGAGGTCAGAAAGTCTGAATTTCAGAGTTTTAATGTACACCTACAAAGCTGACAAAATGGCAATGGCCCTAAAGAATGGTGGAGACCTGAGTAACTGATTATGTCAACCAGCAGTGTACAAAAGGAGAAAGGATAAATAAGAAATTCATTCTCTCCCAGAAAAATTGCAATTTTTATGCCACTGATGATAAACTCTTGCTGTGTTTATTAAATTCAGCTACATAGTTGTTGGTTTGGTTTGGTTGTCTTTTTCTTGTGTAGAATATGAATGGCTTTGGCTTTGAATGTAGTCCAAAATGGTGGGACAGTTAGGCTTCTTGTGCTCTCATCAGAACTTCAGTTTTATATGTTTGCTCTCCAAGCCACTTGCTATCTCAAGACACATTTTTTTTTACACAGAAGGCTTAGGTTTTCATTAGTGGTGTGATGACTCTATAGGTACTAAAGTGGTGGTTTCCGTTAATTTTTTTTGAAAGAAACTTCTAAATAAAACCACTTCGTGTCTAAAAAAGTGTCATAAAGGAAACTGAATATCCAAGTGGTTAATCCATGGTTGCAAAAGGACCTGTTTGATAACTGAGTCCAACCACACCCACAGCAATAAAAATACTAAATACCTGATAGATTGAAAACTACAAAATAACCCCCTCCAAGCCTGCCACTATAGCCTGTCATAAAGCACCAGGTCTACACACTTCTTAAACACCTCCATGTTCCAGTGCCTCACCACTCTTTCTGCAAAGAATTTCTTCCTAATATCTAATCTAAACCTCCCCTGTCTCAACTTCAGACCATTTCCCCTGGTTTTGTCATTAGTTACTAAGGAGAAAAGACCAACACCCACCTCTCTACGACCTCCTTTCAGGAAGTTTTAGAGGACAATGAGGTTCTCTTTCATCCTCCTCCTCCAAACTAAATATGTCCAGCTCCCTCAGCCTCTCCTCATACAACTTGTTCTCTAAACCCTTCATGATCTTGATAGCTCTCTGGACATGTTCCAGCATCTCCATGTCTTTTCTATAATAAGGGGCCCAGAACTGAATGCAGTACTCAAGATGGGGCCTCACAAGGCTGAGTTCAAGGGCACAATAACTTTTCTTCTCCTGCTGACCACGATATTCCTTGTACAGACCAGGATCCTGTTGGCCTTCTTGGCCACCTGAGCACTCTGTTGGCTCATATGATGTTGGCTGTCTACCAGCATCTCCAGTTCCTTTTCTGCTGGCCAGCTTTCAAGCCTAGGTTGTTGAGACTGAAATGCAGAACCCGGCACTTGGCTTTCTTGTCCCCAATGCAGTTGGCCTCGGCCCATCGATCCAACCTGTCCTAGGCCCTCTGTGGAGCCTTCTTGCCCTCAAGCAGATCCACACAAATTGCTGTCATCTGCAAACTGACTCTCAATCCCCACATCCAGGTCACCAATAAACCAGACTGGCCCCAAAACCGAGTCCTGAGGGACAGCACTTAAGACCAGCTGCCAGCTAGGTTTCACCCCTTTAATCATAACTCTCTGGGAACAGTCAGCCAACCAGTTTTTAGCCCAGTGAAGGGTACCTTTATCTACACCATGATTCACTAGTTTCTGCAGAAGAATGTGGGAGACTGTGTCAAAAGCATTCCCAGAGTTCAATTAGATAACATCCACAGTCTTCCCCCCATCCAAAGAGTGAGTGATATGGTCATAGAAAGAGATCATATTGGTTAAGCAAAACTGCCTTTCATCAACCCATGCTGGCTGGCTCTGATCCCTTGGCTGCCCTGCAATTGCCGTGACAGCTCACTCAAGATGATTGTCTCCATGAGCTTTCCTGGTACCAAAGTCAGGTGGACACACCTGTAGTTCCCCAGATCCTCCTTCAGGCCCCTCTTGTAGAGAGATGTCACATCAGCCACCTTCCAGTCATCTGGGACTTCCCCTGTTGACCAGAATTGTTGAAAAATGTCTGTGCACTGGGGAAAAAAAAAAGGAATAAAAAAATTAGAAATGGAATATAAAAAAGGAATAAAATATATAAAACCAAACTACTTTTAACATACAGATCACAACCAGTACAACATTCCACTTTGAATACAGCTAACAAACAGTATAACGTAATTTTGTATTTCTTGTATAGAACATAATGTATGAAAAGGAAATAGCTGAATTAGTAGTGGGAAAACTGAATTTATACTAAATATATTATTGTTCTCTGCTAAATATATTAGTGTTCTCTGGTCCCCAGAAGTAATTGAAACTGGGAAATAGGATTGGAAATAAGCCTTTTGATCTGCCATCAGCAAATCTACTGCAACCAAAAGATGATAAACTGAACCATGCCTTTCACATAATCTGATTGAGAATATGTTTTACAGCCGCTGTGGTACAATAAAACTTACTTTTAAATAAATTATGGTTTTTAGCAGTAGAATAGATATATTTTACAGGGAGACATATTATTTGACATGTTTATCAATAATGGTTTAAGTGAATCATACAACTGATTTCACACAGTTACAGAGCAAAACAAAATGTGTAAGGTAACATAGGAAGTCACATAGAGTGTTTCTCCTCTCTGTTCCATGTACAGTATCTTTTAGTTAATAGCACATGTGGGATTTGGAAACTTTGCATTTCTTTTTAATCAGCCACCAGTGTTGAAATGAGAAGACGTTATTATTTTGTGTTAGGCTTGCACAAATTATAGATAGCGTTGCTCTTAATGTGCTGCTCTTTCTTCTGTTCTATGCTCAGGAACTTTCTGCACTGTATCAGCTGGTGAAGACTAAAAGGTATCCACACTATTGCAAGTTGTTTTCTCTTTTGGGGAGGGAATTCTGCATGTTTATAATACAGTACTTTATTGTGGAATTGTGGAATTACACACTGTCTCTACTGCTGCCCATGAGGGAGAGTTAGGGTTATGGTTTTAACCCCAAATGTTGCATTTCCTGGCTAATGAGCAATTATCTGATAATGCTACTTGCATTTTAAGTCCTTTGGGCTGATCCTGTCAGTATTAAAGAAAACACACATTAGCGATTTTGTTTCAAACCATACTCCATGATTTTCTGCTTTTATAAGCTCTTCAAAGAGGTTTTTTTATTTTTTCTCCTGTGGTTTTAAACCTAGCATCACACAGCTATTTGCATAAATGTGCCTTTGAGCCATAAAAAGGTACAATACAAGTCAAGAGACAAGACAAAGGATAGGGAGGTCTCATTCACCACTTATGGTTAATGGACAAGAGACAGACTTGACTCAGGGAAAACAAAATCAAATTTAATTAAACAATAAAAATGCATCACTAATTATGGACATACAAGTAGTTCTCAGGTACACTTTTTTGATTCCAGCTCTGGTACTTCCTTTCCCTTCAGGGGCAAAACCTCTTGCAGTTAGAAAGGTGACATCTCCATGTGAGAAAAGTTCACCATGAGCTTCTGCAGCTAGCTTGGGGGTCTTCCATGGAATGTGGGTGATTTTAATATTTATCTTTACTTTTAGCATTAAATTAGGTAAACTTTTAGAGATGTTTTTCTGTGAATTATAGAATAGTTTAGGGTCCCATCTAAGGTCAGTTACTTGAAAATGTCAGATTTGGTAAGTATGGGCAAAATGGTATTTTTGATGTTCTTGTCAGATAAACTCAGGCTTCCTATGGAAATTAACTAAAACCAAGATATTTTTTCACCAATCTTAGGTGTTGTCCTGATTTTGTCTAGGATATAATTTTCTTTCTAGTAGCTAGGGCAGTGCTGTAGTTTGAATTTACAATGAGAACAATATTGGTAACACACTGATTTTTTAGTTGCTGCAAAATAGTGCTTATCCTAGGTTGAGGATTTTTCACATTTCCATGTTCTGCCAGTGAGCAGGTGCACAAGAAGCTGGGAGGGAACACAGTCAGAACAGCTGACCTTAACAAGTCAGAGAGATATTCCAGACCATAGAATGTCATACGCAGTATATAAACTGCAGGGAATTGGCTGGGATGGGCTTATCACTGTCAAGGGGTGGCGAGCATTGTGCACTGCTATCTTACTGTTGTTTTTTTTCTCCCATTTTCTGTTATTTGCTCTTTAAAAAAAAATATTATAATTATTACAATTATACTGTTTCCTTAGTATATTTGTTATTGCAGGATATTATTTTATCTTAGTTCTTAAACTGCTCTTATCTCAACCCACACATTTCACTTTTCTTTTTTGTTTCTGACACCAATCCTGCTGGGAGAGGTGATGGAATAAATGAGAAGCCGCATAATGGTTATTTGCTGTCTGGTGTCAAAATCATGCAGATTTTAATCGATTTGTTGTATTTCCAATCTGCCAATATATCCAGTAGAACAAAGTACTAACATTAATATCAATATCTGACCAAAAGAGGGATAAAAAAATTCATGTTTTATTGTAATAAATTTTTTTAAAAGAGAAATACAGAAAACTATTTACAAATCATTAGCCCTAAATTTACTGCTCTTTAAAATAAAAAGGATCTTCAAATACTAAATAATAATTATATTTAAAAACTGAAAAATTTTACTTATATTTAATAATTAATCCCACTATTTCTGGGATATTTTCTTTCCTGAAGCTCTCAAAATGTGAAGTTCCTTCTTGTTCATTAATTTATCACTTTAACTATGTGTTATGAATGCAAAAAAGAGAAAAATATTATTCATCATGGAATCATTAAGATTGGAAGAGACCTCCAAGATGAAGTCCAATCATAACCTAGCACGACCATGCCCACTAAAACCATGTTTCAAGTGTCGCATCTACATCCACAGCAATAAATCAGTCTGAAAAACAAACACTCCAGGTTAACATCAGGATATGCTATGTCATGTTTGTTTAATTTAAGATCATTCTTAGTTATTTGAGATACAGATGTTAGTTTATTATAGCGTAAGTGTTATGAATGAGAAGCAGTAACAAGAAAGTCGTGGGTATTAATCTTGTGCTGATTGCCACAGATGCTACTATTTTGGCAAGTATCTTTAAAGCTGGTAGATAAAACTGAATTTACATTTTGATAATTGTAGTGTAAAGACAGATTGAGACATGTATGGCCTGTACTGTGGGCCAGCTATAATTTATTTATTGCAGCTGATTGCTGCTGATTATATCATGACCTCCATTTCAAGTAAACCTCAATATTATGATCATTTCTTACTGCTTCATAATTCCAAGTAGTGAAATAGAATGAATTATATTTCTCAACTGTGGATAATTTAAAGATAAAAGAAGCACATATATATATAGTTTGTAATTGTATGCACAGGAATGTGAAATGAACTAAGAGCACAGCTTGTCACGATATATTTGATACATATCTTTACAAAGATCCGGTCATTTAGCAAATTAAATATTTCACTTTTTCAAAGTAATAGTTTAAGGGAACATTGCCTTCTAAATTTTACTTTTGATGTTATGGTCAATAAATTATTTGTAATGAATACTTCTATGCACCATGTTAAAAATACATTCATTTTGCTGTCATCAGTGACAGTGATCATAGTGGCAGATTATGGAATGAGTTATTACGCAGAGCAAGTCCCCTAAAGAGCATGACAAAGACTTAAACTTATTACAATAATTGTTCAATAATAGCAAAGAAGTAAAAGAAAAACAGAGACAATGAAAGTGTTATTTTACTTCATTCAAGTATCTGTCTGTGGATCATATGTTCATTCAACAACAATGTCCGTGCTTTGTAAGCACTCAGCCAATTAATCCAACTCGAGAAGACAAAAGATTGCTTTTAGGTTATCAAGCTTAAGTGCTTCGAGAATACATGTGGCTGATATGTATTTTAAGTGGTTGTTATAGGTGTTTTGCTTTTATCAAAGGGAAAAAGGAGGAAGGGTTTAATATATATCAACCCTTCTTTCATCTCCTATCAGTAGTTAAACAATTTTATTTTTCCTGAGAGCACTTGTATTCATAAAGAACTTGAACCTATACCTCTTTAACATCTAAAACATCTCCTTTGTCTGTTTTTGTTGTTTGTAGCTAAGTACAACGCTACTGATTTACCATTTTTAAATTATATTTTATTATTTTCAAAAGGCCAGCATGTTTCCTTCAGAATTTTTGATCCATTTCAGTGGGTAATCTAGAACTTCGAAAAGATTACCTCCTCTGCTTCAAAAAGTACTTTAGTATGTGATATGTGAAACATACGGCACAAAACTAAGCTGTTCTGTTCAGTCCCCAAGGTACATGACTTTGGTTTTGCTTTGGGATAATACAATTCGTGGTGAACTAACTGGATTAATTGAAAAAAAATCCTGTATAAAATACACCCATTTTCTGTCTGCAGTCAAATGAGGGGAATGGTATTTCCTGTGACTATATTGGATATATTCAAAGGGTCATGCTTGTGTTTAAAACGTACCACAAAACCATAGTGTTCACACCTTCTTAGTTACATATAAAACCACTTCAGATATAACAAGTCCTGACTGAATACATACTTAGCTTTAAAAAGAAAAACTTGTAAGATTGTAATTCTTTATTGGACGCCAAATACTTTTATTTTCTATGGAGACCAACGTTTTCTTTTGTTCTTGTAAAGAAAGATTTTTTTCCTTTTAGGAGAATATACAAGCCCCAAAATTTTCAGTTATTTCTCCCAGAAATCTTGGGGTTTCTTATTATTATAGTATTCCTTAAATTATTTGTTCATTGTTCCTTATAAGAAAAAGAACTCTACTGTTCTAAGCTTAATTGTAGTCTCATTTGATGGAAATTGTTTTCTATTTTAAATAAAGGCCCATTTAAATGAGTTTAATGTCTCTTACAAACCTGACTGGTAGGTGGATGAAGTTAAAGAATCATCCTGCTTTTTTGTTCCTTCTGGTTGTTCTGCTGTTTCAGTTCACCAAGATAGTTCACTAAGAAGCTGCACAGAGTCTTGTTGGAGCTAGAAACAGTGTAATAGAAAAAAACACCCACAGAAGGGAGAGTGGATCTCCCTTAGACAATGAAGGAATTTATCATATCCACTCTGGATTGGATTCATAAAATAACACAAACAGAACAAAAAATAAGGCTGATAAGCTCCTATCCTGCTTGTGCTGATGCCAAAATTAAGAACCATTTCAGAGAGCTGATCTGGCTGAAAAGCCGCTCTAATAAAAGCCACATATATTCTGTGTTTGGGCATGATTATGGCAGAGAAACCTATGACTTCTTATATCAACATCAGCATGTTCACTGACTTTGAGTAAAAGGTTTTCACAGAATTACAGTAGTTGGAAGTGACCTCTGGAGATCACCTAATCCAGCGTCCCTGTTGAGATATTACAAAAACTGACATTGATCCTGTGTCTAGCTACCTCATCTGCAATCATAATTTTAATTGTATGTTACACTTGCTTTGTATGTTAATCTCTGGATTACTGTATCTAGAAAGAACTGCTGCACTAAAGTATTGTTTAACATAGTGGTCTGAAGAAACTTCTTCCTAGTGAGGGTACTGGAGCATTGGAACAGGCTGCACAGGGGTGTTGTTGAGTCTCCTTCTCTACAGATGTTGCAGACCCGCCTGGATCTGTTCCTGTGCAACTTGGTCTAGGTGATCCTGCTGTGGCAGGGGGATTGGACTAGATGATCTTTTGAGGTCCATTCCAATCCATAATGTTTCCATGATTCTAAGACAGGCTGCAAGGCAATGGAAATAAAACTTTGAAGCAAATTAGATTGCATTGGTCTCTCCTTCCTTTCTAATGTTCTTTAGCACATTAGCAAAGTTCTAAGCTTATTTAACTGTGCAAAATGGAAATTTCTGAGGCACAGAAGTACTACAGGAGTTCTAGAAGCAAAATGTTTTTTTTTGGGGGGGAAACAAAGTTTTGCAGGCTTTGTAATCCACTCTCACTGTAATTCTGTCAGTCAGAGGATAGTAGTTGCTCATATAGGAAAAAGAATGATGTGTGAAAGAAGATGTTTCATGTGAATTCCTTGTTCAATCACTATAACTCTTACCTGGACATTTGTGCACTTGTGATGTTGTCTCTACTTGCTCAGCAGATTTGTCAAAGTAGCACACTGAAATGGAGGTGTGATAATGCTGATGCACAGTTATTCAGAAACCTTAAAAAAGACACTATAAAGATTCTCTGTTGTACTTTCTTTTTCTTAAAAGAAAACTGACCATGCCTCCAGGCAGAAAGCAAACACCTTGAAGAATTTGTCAGACAAATTTATTAGAATGCATTATATTCACAACAAGCAGTATGAATAGGTTAATTTGGTTTTTATCCATGTCCGATAACTGCATGTGAAGTAGCTAACTGGAGTTGAAGGAGACAAAAATAGTGTTAATTACAGTTTTAATGGCTACCTTAGCCCAGCTGAACTTCTCACCAGTTGGTTAAACTTTGAATGAGCAATGCATGTGCTTTGAGGTTTACAGTTAGAGTTGTGGATATGAAACTAGTAAGATGAAAAGTACTGCATTAATGATCATATCAGTTTGTAATTCATAATTACTCATTTCTATTTTTGTCTAATATTTGTAACCATGTAATTCACTCAGAGTTTAAGGGATTCAAATAACTGGGAAGTGACATGGGGAAAGGGAGTCTAGGAAATGAGTTCAAACAATACTTAATTAGTTTTTGTCAGTAATTATTAACTAAGATTTCAACAGATACAGTACCAATTTTTTTAAAGGATGAATGGATTAGTGTATCCTGATAATTTGTCTCTGAAGTCCTTTTTACTTTCCATGTGATACAAAAAGCAATTTAATGCTTTTTTAAATGATTAATTTAAAATTAACCAGCCAATTTTACCCTGACAACTCTTCTAAGAAGATTAAGTTCTCAACTAAGAATCATGGTCTAAAAAACACAGTACTACAATTGATAATCTCTAGGACTTCTAAATTGTGATGCTACAAAATCCCATATAGCTATCCCTATATGCTACATATAGAGCTTTTGCATGTGACTAAGAGGCCCATTTACACTCCAAATGAGTATCTGAAAGTGTTCAGAAAAGAGAAAGAGAGTGTGTTAGTGTGTGTGACAGCTCAGATTTCCTGTATGAGTGAAGTGAGGAGAATTACATCTGTCCTTTAGTTTTGTGATGAGTGGTCTCAAGATCCCTCATGCTATGTTTGGACCTCCTTCCTTTCTTTCTATTCTGCTTATCTTCTACTCTATTCTCTGTTCTATCTCTGCTTTCCTATGAGCAGAGCCCACATGTACATGGATCACTTATGTTGATTCTCACAGAGACTTTTAGACTTTGCATTTGTTGATGAAAAGTGGATCTCAAAAACTCTGAGGCATCAGAACTGAATATAAAAGATTCCTGTTAATAATGGTCTAAGTCAGGAGAGACAGTAGATGACTTCTCCTGTAAAAATTAAGTTCTATGGCAAATGAAACAAAATAAACTTGAAATTATCTAAATAACATTAATTCCAGTTGCACTATCCTGTTCTTAAAGTAGAAGTTATCCATACATGAATAAGCCTGCCCTATTTTTTTTGATTGTTCTTTGTTGTTGGATTGCTGAATGGCATAGTGATGAATTTGGGTTTTCATCCTCTACCTTGACAATTGCTGACTTCTCAGGATCTGTCCATTATCCTGTCCTTCACTGAAATTGTTTAATACTCACAATATTTCCTTTTTGTTTTGTGGTCCCCAATGTAGACCAATGAATGGTTCTAAAGAGTCTAGGTTTTAACTTGGGAGTTTCTTATGGAGTGCTCTGGTAGGAAGGTACTGCAAAGCAAAGGTTTAGCTCTCTCATTGCATTATAAAGGTGCTACCACCTCTGCTAAAACACCTCTGAAAAGTGATGGAGCATGGTTCTTGCATGGCATATAAGTCATGCTTGGTCAGCATTAAGACTGTAAGAGAAATTTTTCCCATGATATAAATGTATGTGCTTTGGTAGTTTCTGGGATGTCTAAGTGTAAACTAGGACTACAGCCTAGCAGTTTTATTGGAACTAAGAGGATATGTCCTCAGTGTTCATGTTTGTCACACAGTAGTGATCTCTGCAGGCATTCAATTAGTTCCCTTTGGCTACAGCTGGCCACTGGTATTTCAATGGCATGTGTGCAAACACAAACACACACACTTTGAAACAGCAGGACAGCAAAAATCTTGTTTATTCAGGCACGAATTAAAAAGTAATGACTAGAATCAAAGTCAAATCAAGTTACAGTATGAAGAAGTACTTACCCACCTGTAGGCAGGTTTTTGGAAAGAGAGGTTAGACTTTGCTTCCGTGTACAGGAACAAGACTGTAGTCCACACTCTCCTCACCTTAATTCTACTGCATTCTTTATTTGTTATCATCAGATTGCTCCTAAGTGTAAGGAATAAATTGCTTAATTTTCATATTGACATTAAGTTATAGCAGAAATGTAGAACCAAGGACACTATCCTGTGGCACAGAAGACCTTTTTTTCCAGTAAGGAGTAAAGTTTGCATTTTCTGTCTTAAGCAAGATAATGCAAACCCAGTGTCTCTCAAAATTCTACCTGTAAAAAGATCAGTGGTGTACAGCTTGCCTCAGTTTTCTCCTGATCGAAATCTGCATTGCACAAGGTTAATTAAGGATCGGGGTTATGGAGGTTTCTGGGAATATGCTGTGGTTGGGAAAGACTGTATTAATGGATTTTTTTTCTATTGCTGCATTCTCTGTCCCTCTTTTTTGCATGTAGAGTAGTGAAACTTATCTTGGTATTTTAACGTTTTTATTAGTATTTCTACAGAAGATACAGAAACAATAATTAAGCTACAAAATTCCAGCTGTCAGGATGGAAATTTATTCATGTTAAACTTCAGTGCAAAGATCAAAGATCATCCTTAAAGTTATACTGGCTGATGAAAACTGACAACTATATATGTAATTATTATATTGTCCATGAATTGTATTACCTACTGCCAGGAAGACAGCTGGAACTATTTTCTTCAAAGAAAGGGTGTGTTGAGGAAAATTATTCCACAGATGACTGGAAAGAAGTCAGTTTGCAGAAAGATATCAGGATACAGTGACTGGACTTTTTGGCTAATTTAAAATGCCTTAACAAAATGCTTTAATTAGCAAGACTTGTATTCACTTGCCACCTTTTTAATCTTTCTTTTAGTTTTATTAATGCAGATTTTATTTCTTTCAAATTCAGAAAATTCATCGAGTACCAAAAGCTTTGTACTGAAGTCATTCATAAACTAGACAGTGCATTTAAGATGGGTGTTAACAGTAGTTAATAGTAGCTGCATCAATTACTGATATCAAATTCTTCAAAAATTGCAAAATAATATCACAGGAGTAAATAGAATATTTTACTCCTCTTGCTTGTCAGTTAACACCTAATTTAATCTACAGTGTTTCCTTCACCCCTGAAAAAATCAAAGTAAAAGAAATAAATGGAGGAAGATTAATTCATTTAGTTACACATTTGACAGCTGATGTGCTGAAAAAGTCAGGCACATTATGTACCTGAAGTGCATTTTTCTCTCTGTCAAATACTTGCTGTTATGTGATACTTATTTATCTATGAATAACAAATTTGTTACAGCACATGTATTTCAGAAGATGCATCTTTAAATGCACACTGCACAGTATGTATCAGAACTGAAGCTATTCCTATCATAAAGCCCCGTGATACTTCTTATCTATATTTGTTAAACATTTTTAAGCAGGCTGCTAAAATGTAGCTTTGGGGAGATGGATTTAGTATGTTTTTAGAAGCACTAATAAACAAGGGTATAGCATACATATACTACCCACACCACTCTCCCTGTTTCCTGCGTTTTTTCTGCCTCAGCATTAGCTGCTGAGACTTGATGTAGTCATTCCACTTTACAATTACTAGCAATTTCTCAAACAAATCAACACTTGGAAGCATCTAATTTCTACCTCCTCCCCATTTACAAAGAGATTGAATTTTTTAATATAGAAGTAATTATTTCTCTTTTTTTTGTTTGTTTGTTTGTTTTCAAGAAAGCAGTTTAAAATTGCTTTTGGTAAATTTATTTTTCTACATTCATGGAAAGACGATAATATAAACATTGCCTACAGGAATGACCAGCAACAGAGGACGCAAAGCACTCCTTTGAGATGTACCATCATCAGAAAGGTATTATATGGAAATGCTCGAGAAATTTGCACTATGAATAATTTACTTAGAATCAGATGTGGCATACAGTGCCTTAAAAATCCATAAATAATGGCAACATTCTTTTGCACACCTTGTGATTTTGTGTCTTTTCCTCATAAACAGATTACTCAAGAGAAAACAGCTTTCACACATTAAAGTTCACATAGATATAACTGGAGGGAATACAAATCTACCTGTGCTCCTGTTAGACCCTTATCCCCAAATCATGTTTCTATTAAAATGAGAAATCTAAGCTAACTGCCCACATAAAATATATGGTATTTGGCAGTAATTTAACAGTGACTAATGCTACACAGAAAATCTATTTGTTTAAAGATAGACCAGGTGATATTTTGGATCAGAGGGAGACAAACTACCTTTGAAATACTCCATCTGAAAACAAAGATAAGACTAATCTTGGAGGGCATAATAGAAAAAGTGGGTGTTGCAATAAAGTGTGTTCAGGTGGAAATCACATTTCCTGTAGCTCAAAACCAGAGAAAATAGCTCCTCTGCTCCGATTACCAAGGACAAAATAAAGGTTAGGGGTTTTTCCTTACTTGTCAGAGAAATGGAGAATTGTCCCACTACAGAGAGCAGATGTTTCTCAATGAGAGCTAAATGCAAAAACAATTATACAGAACTATCCTTTTAAAGAGTAAAGAAACTACTTCTGCAGTACTGCTTTGAGCTTTGTCAAAATGGGCCTTCATCACCTGATTCAGAGTCTGGCAAAGCAAACAAGGAAAGCTACTCCTCAGTCCCAGGCCTTCTGCTGCTTCACATCCCTTACTGAGATGGTCTGGCAGGGGGCTACATTGTAAGTCTGCTGTGGACATGGTGGGTGTTTGTTGGAAGACAGTTATCTGAGAAATAAATGCCAGTCAGCTGAGGGGCTTAGTTCTGCCCATAAGTCAAACGTGAAAGCAAGAGCTGAGGCAGTACAGCTGTCACTCTGAACAGGGTGGAACTACAGGGCTACAAAGCAGTTGCAAACCCAACTATTTCCTTGGCTGCTCACAGCTTCACCCTGTGAGAGCCCATAGCGACCTCCTTTGACTTTGCTGAGGAAGCTGCCGTCATTCAGTACTTTCGTGTTTTGAAGATGAAGAAAATGCTTTGCAGAAAGGCTCCTGTGCTCCTCTGGCAAGGGACTACATTTAGATCTTAGCCATTCAGAGAGCAGAGCATGGGTTTTTTTCATATGTACTGCCTTGCTGTATTGAGCATTAAAACTCTGATAATGTGGAATTAGTTTTGCATCCATTAAAAAAAAATTATCTTCTTAGACACGATAATATCTCCCAAATATTACAGAAAGAGAAGAGAATGGAAAAAACAGTCCTCTGATTTAATTTTCTTCCCCAGCTCCATATTTACACATGAAAAGCACACTACTGACATTATTAAGGTAGAGATTCAAATTAACAAGACACTTGGCTGTTTCAGACTGATTGTTGTGATGAGGCCAAAGTAAATATTGTTTTGTAGCCAGTTCCAGAGTGCTGCACAGTGCTCGAGCATCCTGCACAGTATTGGGATGAGACTTTTCCTTGTAAGTTCCCTGGCTCCTTGCTGGAATGCAATGTGGAATTACGTTCTTGTGATGGAGGTTGTGTAGATGGGCTGTCCTTTGATGAGGCTTCTGGGCATGGTTTTATTAAAACTTTGGCAAGTACTGAAAGGTCCATTCAAGGAGCCTGTTCCTTTTTTATTTGTTGTCAGATTTACTCCTCCTGTCACTCATAGGTCTGTTGCCAGATTAAATTTAGCATACTTCCAGCTGTTAGCGTGCAGATTTTCCATGTATTATTCAAAATGCAGACTAGATATTTCAGATGTCATTTTATTCAAATAATTATATATTTATTTATTTAAGAATTTACCAAAGAAAACCCATGTAATAAGAAACCATATGAGGAAGAACCATAAGGCAAAGTTCTTGGATTATTCAGAATCACCCCCATTCACAAGATAAATATGGAACAAACAAGTCTCTGAACCACATTATGCATCCAAAGACCCTCACCCTTAAGAAGCTTGCTTAAAAAAACCCTTTTTCAAGTATGTGTAGTCTAAAAAGAACCTAATTTTCAAACTCCTCTGAAACTGTGGACTGTCTTTCTTTCATGGCATATGTAGAAACAAAGTCCTTGCTGTTCTTCAAGTAAGATTCTCATGGTGAAATACACTGCATTAATGTGGACTCAGGTTTTTGCTGTTTGCTGTTCCTTCTGGTAATGGTGAATGCTGGAATCAGAAAACAACATGTAAGCAAAAAATAAAGGAGATACTATAAAGATTAATCTATCTTAGATTCTTATTTGATACTAGTTCTTATCTGATCTGTAGGGGTTCCATCCTTACATTTCCCTCATATTGACATGTGCTCATTTCCCAACTGAGGCTGGACAGATTGACTATCTGACCCCCATTTTTTAAGTGAGATAAAAGCAAAAGACATTGGTTTGATTTCTGGTGATCCTATTAAACAGATTATCCTGTTTCACTCTTCCAGAATGTGCATGCTTTCAGAGCCTCCTGTGATGCCAGGAACAGCAGACCTGATTTTCATCAGCTGTGGGAAAGCACTGATGATTAATGATTCCCTGCTTCAGGAGTACTGATCATTGGTCGATGCACTGCACTAAATAATCTCAGATTTTTCTGGCAGTGTGATCTGTAGCAAATTATCATTTGGATTTAGTATGCAACTTGCACATTATACTCACACTAAAATTAGAAGGTCTCAGCCTTAGTGAAAATCTGCAGGTTCAGAGAATTTAGAAGGATTTCCTTGCTCAGGGTAAAGCTTTCTGTGTTCTTCTCAAAACTTAGCTATTACTCCGGGTACTAATTTTATTTTTTATCAATTTTAATATAAATCTGTTAGCTCTGCAAACTACCATCTCCGTCTCTTTTTCCATTTGCTGTTTTGAGCTGCCATAAATGTAGGGAAAATAGTGCATTTCTGCTGCACTTGAGGGCAAGGAGATTTTTCTCTTCAATGGAAAAATATGAAAACCTAATAAATAAAATAACGAACAAGAACTACCTTGTGAAAAGTTCCCCACCAGTTCCGCCCTCTCCCTTTTTCTTAGTTTTTTTTTGGTAATTTTTGAGTAAACATTTTATTACAAAATAGAAAGATGACTTATAGCTGCACACTTTTTGCAAAGGAAATTTTATGTTTAAAACACTTGGATCGTGACCATTTTCTTCTGTAATGTGGTTTATTTTTTTAATGTTTGCCTCCTTTAACCATTTTTAAATAAGCAATGTAACTAACAATAAAATAAAAAGATTATAAAATTTAAGGATTTCTAAGGAACGTGTTGGTTCCAAAGAAGCTATGAAAGCAACATATTTTCTTCACACCACAGTGGAAATGGCAGTTCATATTATCACACAAAAGAGAAGGTAAATGCTGTACAAGAAAAGGACTTGATGGTCTTGATAGTCACTTTACAAGACACAAATCTTAGCTCTACAGCAAAAGCCTTAAACAACAGGACCCTATCATGGATTTTCTACATCCTCTGACCTTAGGCTAGTCTCACTGTTGTTTAGTGGACAAGATTTCTTTGCTGCTGAAGACAGAAAATTTGAGATAAAAGACAACACTGTGGATTGAGAAAGCAATTTTCATCAGTTCTGGTATAAAATGATAATCTTGAACTTTTAAGATTTATCTTAGAAGTTTGTTTTTACTATGAGAAAGCAATTTTCATCAGGTCTGTTTTCGAATTTCTTTGAACATTTATGATTTAGATCTTAGAAGTTTATTTTTACCATGATTACCAACAATTTCCAAAGAAAATAGAGAAAAGGTATATTGTTATTTTTTCATTTAGAAACTTTAAAATTGTGAAGAAGGTAATACTGTTTTAAACATTTCCTTAGGGGAAAATCAGATGTGGCATTAGGAAAACATTTTCAGAAGATACAAGAACGGACTGTACAATTTAGTCAGTGGTTTTATAGAGTAAGAGAGGAAAAAATTGTTGCATGTGACAGAATTGAAATATGAAGAACACTGTTTTGAAGGTGTAGTGTTAAAGCCAGGCAACATGCTGACAAAATAGAGACTAGTAAGGTAGTTCTGAGGCTTGGTGAGGATATGGCAACAGTTTCAGAACAGATTACAGGATGAGTCATACTGTCACATTTGTGATGAAATACTGGTTTTGGTCAGCAGAAACAAGAATGCTACCTGGCTCTAGGCCTACAAATTGCAATCTAGGAATTTTACAGAATTGTTTTATACATGGTATTTATAGGACTTTCCTCCAAGAGAAACATCTACTCGACACAGTGTTTTGTGAGCAGAATTTAAATTCTTCTGTAGACTTCCAAAGCAGCCAGGAGGCCTTGGGATCCCCTTATGTGAGATACTTTATTAATGAAAATTAAAAATGGCTGTTTGGCCTAGGGCTTTTGAGAGCTTTTTTTAAAAAAAGGCCTAAAAGTTTAAGAGAGATTTCTTTCAGAGGAATTTTGCTTAATTGCTTTCAAAGGAATTCATGCTTAATGCTAAGTAGGCACTCAACATGGCATCTTTAATGCAAGAATTACTAAGAATGCCAGAATACAGGAACTGTCTAGTATTAATGTCTCTGCATAAAAGAAAAATATTATAAGATGACAAATACCCATTTTAGCCCTTGTGCTGTGTGCAATAGGGAGAGAAAGGACATAGAAGCATCACCATCATTACTTTTGCCAGTGTGTGTAAGCACTGGACAAGGACCACAGTAAAAGGTACAGCATCATAGAAGCATTTAGTTTGAAAAGACCTTTAAAATCATCCAGCCCAACCAATAATCTACACCTCCAAGACCACTGCTAAACTGTGTCCTTATGCTTCACAACACAGCTCCTAAGTAGTCATAGAAGAATTTATTCAGATGTCTGGTCATTTCTTGTTAGCACAGGGTGGATGACTGTGATCAGTCTGCCTGGAGAGAGGTGGACTCAGGTGTCAGTCTGAAAGGTCAGCAAGGACTAAATTGCTCTCTCAACTTTAGCCTTACCATCTGTCACTAACTGGGAACAAGCTGACATATATGTAGCAGTGCTTTCCCAGTAGTGCAGCTGCAAGGTCTGTTGTGCTCCCTTTGCAGCTCATCTTCCTTTATCTTGTGCTTATACCAGCAACACTCAGCACCTCTGATGTGTAGGATTAAACCGTTAAAGCTGGCAGATTATATTTGTAAAATACAGCTTCCACAAAGCAGGATATTTGATCTGTGGCAAGCTTATCCCACCATCTTTAGTTAATTCGTGTATATCCGCATAGGAACTTTCAGCCGAGTGTGTCTGTAGGGGTTATCTTCAGAGATATGAGCAACTAACATCACCTCATGCGCTTTGTATTCCACAACATGGAATTGCTTCTATGAGTTGTCAGTCACTCCATAGCAGAAGAAAGTAAAAAGCAGCAGAGGATGCAGGAGAAGATCTTGGCATATTTGCTAAGCAACAGTGTCAAAGCGGAAATATGTCTTTTGATCTCTCCATTGCTTTTTGTGTTATTAATATTTAACAGTGACTGACATGCCTGAACCTTCTGATCTTGAAGTCCATAAATAACTTTGTTTCAATAACTGGATCTTTACGTTTTACTTAGGAAAAACCAATGTGGGGTTTTGTTGTAGGAGCCTGTCTTCAGTCAGGTGTGTGTTGTGTATGCTATTTTCTCCAGTTGTTGAGAAAATAGGAAAATTAAAAATAACCCAAACAAGCCACACAATCGAAAAACAAAAATCCTTTTGCGCTGAAAACTGTAAATGCTTGACATGCAATGTCAAAACAAATAATCTTGGGTTCTGTCCAAACCCTGAGGAAACACTCTCATGGTCAGGGCATACAGGGTGTTTATTACTTAACATTTTGTCTGATAATTAAATTGAGACCTAGCAGTGATTTTTAACAGAAAAATTACAAGGGGGAAGACCACGAGTAACTGGTATCTAATTTTGTAAAATCTTTATGTGTCAGGGTTGTGCTATTTTGCAGACCTGAATTTAAGTAGATTTTAAAGAGGCAGAAACTCATTAAAGAATTGCATTATTTAGCCAGAAAACTGGCAGCTGTGAAAGAATTTACCACTGACAGAAAAACTGAGAGTCACCACACTGACATTATCACTGAATGAAAATTCACAAGCTAAGAAACTTATCTGAGTGGGGCAGGAGAAAAAGTTTATTAGATGCACAGAATAAAGAAGTCCACCAAGATGTTGATTTTATTTTAGATTTTTTAAAAATAGTATATATTTGTAAACATCACTGAAGAATCTCCTAAATAACACAAAATTCTAGCTCCTAGTGCATTTCTGTTCCTAGCTCAGAAAGATTATTTCAACAATCCAATGTGTTTGTAGTTATAGTATCTTAATAAAATCCTCCACAAGTGGAATTGCCAGTGTTGCTCCGAACAGTCAGCTCATAGTCACTCCTAGTTGTTTGATTTCTTTTATAAAAGTTGCTGCTGGAGCAATACGCTACCTGTGTAATTAAAACCCTGTAGTAAAAGTCATAGTATCTAAATACAAACTGTTCAAATAAAATAGAAAAGAAAAAAGCTTCTGGAGCAAAACCAAAGTGCAAACACCCCTACACACTGTTTCCTCACCTCCAACTGCAAAACCAGAGTAGTGTTTCTGTTTGTAGTTGATAAAACTGACCAGAAAATGATTTTCTGAACTACAAATCATATGAAATTATAATTTTAATCTGCAGATTTTAAAGAGGCAGATTAAATAATTAAATAATTATTAAATAATTATTTAAATAATTAAATAATAATTAAATAATTAAATAATGTTGAAGAATTGCATTATTTAGACATTATTCAGACAACTAGCAGTTGTGAAAGAATTTACCACTGCCAGAACAACTGAGAGTCACCACACTAACATTATCATTGAATGAAAATTCACAAGAAAATTAAGTTTAGTACAATATTTACCTGTAGTATAGAAATTGTCACTGCATTAACTACACACTTGTGTTATTACAGAGTCTGTGTGTATGAAGAAGACACTGTGCTCTGCTAGCCTAAAAAAATTATCAGCTTCATCTAAAACAATGCATAGTAAACCCTGAAACTCTGCAGATGACTGATCTAGTAACCCAGTTCCAGGGTCAATGTCTGCAAGTAGCTTTTTAATCCCTGATATTCTGTAGTTCCTAAATTTCTAGCTGTAGTCTAAGTAAGTTGGATGGGATTCATAAAATGATTTTCAGCTTAAAATCCTGGTAAGTAAATTCTTTGGTAGTCTGGCACCTTGGAACAGGTTAATGTCCCTACAAACACAGTAGGAGCTGGGGATATATGTTGCTGCTGCTGCTTGCCTTGTGTTTTTCACATAATTTCCAAGTGACTGGAGAATTCAGTCAGAAACTTTTCTTGGAAGTCTTCAAATGCACAGCCTAGTTTTCAGTCTGTGGGCAAGACTGAGTAAATGCACAGTACTGACTGAGTTACAGATCTTGCAAAAGCACTAAGAGTGTGCAATTTTACACACTTTTAGAGTCCTACAGTTTTCAGTTCTTACATATATAATTTTTGGTTTTTTACAATACACAAAATTCATCTTACAGAAAATATTTCTCTTCTTTTCTTGGACAGCTTCTTGCTCCCATATTTTTCCTTCAATTCTGTCCATGCTTTCCAAATACTCACTACTATGTCTGCCCTTATTTTACTTTGAATAATTCCCTGGAATGTGCTAGGGTTAATTTCCATTTCTCAAAAGGAAGAAATTAACCCTTTACTGTAATATGAGCAATCACAGATCTTTAATGAAATAACCCATGACTTGGCATGATTTTAAATACTGATAAGTCTGTATAGGTGTATGGATAAACTTGTTCAGAAGTTGTATTTATGACATTCAAACAACCTATCCTTCATTTCTGAAAGGGATGTTTTCTTTTGTATGTATAAAATTAATGCCCAGTGCTTATTTTTTCTATATATGTAAAGACTGTCTAGAAAGACTATTTTAAAGATGAATTATGACTCACATGCATGGAAAGGATAATTACTTGGACATGCTTCCTGAAGGTAACACTCAACAAATGTCTTGTTTACATTTGAGAAAATGAGTGAGGACATGTGTAAATCCTGTGTCAAAAGCAATTATTTATAATTAGACCAGGCTATTAGAGATGTCTAAAATGACTTTAATGTAATTTTAATTTTAAACTAAGTTATCTAATCCTAATTGTTCAAATCACATGCACGTGAAATTCACAAAATTAATAATTTATGAAAATATCTAATTTTCCTGTTTAAAATCTTGACGATTACCCTATGTAATTAAAATCTTGTGAACTATTCTGATTAGTTTGTCACATGCATTAAAAGAGTGGTTCAAATACTTTTAATTTATTCTTTTTATATCATATATAGTAGAAAACACTGTAAGTGCTGCAGCATATCTATTGTATTGTGTGTGGAGAACAATTTTCTTTATTCCTGTTTTTAGAAAAGTTTCTTTTCCCTTGCCCTTTCCTTAGCTAAATGGGTACAGATCATGGCTTAGAGCTATTTTACAGATGATCCTTGTTCTCATGGTGAATTTCAGATGAGTCCCTAGGTCTATTTTGAGATGCAATGGATATAAAGATAAGTCTGTAGAACTATTTTTTTCCCTTTTTCCTCGTCTTTTCTTTATCATTGCAGACATGAGTTTTGTCTGGTTGTCATGAATGTGCTAGTCTTGCTAGCCTTTTTGCATAGCTAAAGCCATAGTTTTAAGAATTTTACTAATTTGCCTAATTCCTTCCACAGCATTAGCCATTTACTTGGGCATCAAGATAGCATTCGAGCATGCGAGAAAGCTTTTCATAAGCATTTACTGTAACTTCAGAAGTGCACTGTACATAAAATAATTAAAACCCCCTATATCCTTTCTTTTCCAAAATCTAATTTAATGGATTTGTGGTTAGCATCTTTCACCATCATTTATTCTCCCCTACCCTTTCACTGTCTGTGTGGCAGAGCTGAGCTCTCCTCAATTTTCCCTTGTCAGATCCCTTCAGCTCAGAACAAATCATCCTTCTGTATTTCCACTCTGACTGCTCTCTGATAGGCTTCTAGGCTCTTGAAGACTTTGCTTACAAGTTTCTCTCTATCTAGCTTAAAAAAGCAGACAGAGGAGACCCACTGTTTTTGAAATGTAGCGAAAAATGTGTGATGTGCCAAAAGTGTTTCTGCCTTAGTCAGACAGTGCACTGTGATTTAGACTCTGATGCTGCATTATGACCCCAAGCAAAACTGTCAATAGGAATCTTATTACTCTAGAACTGCAATATCTGACACACAGCTATATGGCAAACTTATGTGGTATTTTGGACCCATCAATATTAATACTTAAGATTTGTACATTTCAGAAAAGATCTGTGCCTATATTTGCTAGGAGACATATTTCAGAAAATAGCTGGCTTTGCTCTTGCACTTGTAAAGAAACAATAGATTCTATGATCTTCAGCTAAACAAGTTATAGAATGGGAAACTGAAGGGGAGAATGCATAAATAAATAAAATAAACACTCATCTTCATTGCACAATATTTGACGTTTTGCTGACTCCAACCATCTCTATGGTCTGAACAATGGCAATTTTAGAGGAAAATAGGAGATGTCTGCACTGATATCCATCTTTCCACTTTTTTTTTTTTTTGCCTTCTGTTTCTCATTGGAACACCGCTGAACAAATCTAAGGATTTTTTATTTCTGTCTTTATCTCAGTCTTAGCCCAGCTCTGAATTGCATACTAATACTTATGATAGTTGAAATTTATTTATTATTAAGGTACAAATGTTGCTGTCTCTCCATTTTAAGAGTAAAAAGAGTCCAGTTTGCAAAAACATTCTATAGGAAACCAAACCAATGAAAAAGGAAAAATTACCATGTGTTTCTGATTATGCTTATTTACACAGGTAATTTATTTACATATGGCTGTGATCTTGATTGGGCAGAAATAAGTCTTTCCAACTATTGTCAAAAAAATGCAACAAGGGTTGGAAAGGCCCTGTAAAAGTCAGATAGTCCAACACCCCTTGCAGCAAGCAAGGACGTTTTTAACTGTATCAGTTTGTTCAGAGCCCCATTCTGACCTTTAAAGTTTCCGGAGATGAACATCTGCAACCTCTCTGCACAACATGTACCAGTGTTTCACCATCCTCATTGCAAACAATTTCTTCTGTGTATGTAGTCTGAATTTTTTCTCTATGTTTACAACCATCACCCCTTGTCCTGTCACAACAGGCTTTGCTAAAATGTCTATCCCTATCTTTTTCACAAGCTTACTTTAAGCAGATGTTTATATGTTTGGGGAAGAATCTGCTTGTTTTTTTTCTCTTTCTCATGAGACTAACTCATAGAATGAAATCATGTGATGTCTGGGCTGAATTACTGAGTAAACTATGGAAAGGCAAGAAAAATGTGATGTTCACGTCCTGGGACAGCCTGACATCTTATGTAGATTTTGCATTATTATTGGATATTTCATCTTAAAAAACAATAAACTCCCCTAAAAGTATAACAAAGTTAAAGGAAAAATATTTGAAATTTATTTATTTCCTCAGGCAAACATTTAATTTTCAAGGTCTTTTTTTTTCTGTGTTAAATAAGGAAAATGCGAAGAGAGAAAAAGGATATATATGGTCTATTAAAGAAGAAACAATTTAAAATAAAACAGTGGACATTAGGGATAGAAAACAGTCATCAAATTAAGTATTTTAGTAAGTAAAACCGTGGTGGACTGATTTACAGCCAACAGTCTGTGAAAACAAAGGCTATTTGAAGAACATAGGATTGTAAAATTTATAAATTACCTTATGCATATGTAAGGGTAGTCCTTCAACTACATTTGTTATCATAGGTTAGGCTTGAATTAAAAAAAACACAGAATCACACTGCAATTAGAAAGTTCTACTGTAAATACACCATTTGCCAATAATTATTGGAAATTAAAGTAGATACAGTGATCTAGAAGGATGCTCAAAGAGAGAATTCTTCGACTCTACTCCTAATAGCAGTGTACTCTGACACACATGGAGACACACACACAGAGAGATAAATCAACTTATGTTTCATTCTTATATTGAAGACCAAACAGATTAAAAAACCTTGTCACTAAGGTGCTTATACAGCTGCTTTAGAACAGCCAGAGGCCCTGCCAACATGTAATTTTGACATGGATATTAATTTAGCTTCCAGGCATTTTCCATAAAGAGATTTACTGTAGCCTGAAAATAAAAATGCTTCCTCACCTAGTATGCTCTCTGAAACATTTCTGTGTTTGTATCTGTGACTATTTAGTTCTTATATTTCTCAGAGACAAAATGTAAAACTAACTTCTGGTGAACAAAAGTTTTGAAAAAGTATCTAGATGTTGCCTCTTTTTGCACTTCTCTGAGAATATTCCTTGGTTTTGAATGATAAGCTGTTAGCATTCACTGAAAGGTGAAAGCCTTCAGAAACAAAAACATTGCACTCAGTGTACATAAGAACATTACAGAGTATCATTATGTGAGATCACTGTATGAGGGCAACACACATTCTCATGGATCCTAACTCATAAGCTGCTTAATTAATACTGTTAATTGATAGATCAGTTCTGGCATTTACACAAATAACAATAAAAATATATTTTTATCTTAAATGATGACATCAATTTGTCACAACCATTATTTGCATAACACAGCAATATAAAATACAGAAGTATTGCATTCATCCATGTGAATACTAGCAAAGCAATCTGTTTTCTATACTTAGTCACTCTCATTTTTTTCAGCAGAAGTTCATATACACAGAGAAATGTGTGCATCAGGTCTTTTAATCATAAAAATATCATCCCAGTGTGCAGAATTTAGTATGTATTTCATAAGTAAACATAAACATAGTTTTCCCCTTGAAATATAGAATGCTATTCAAAAACCTTAATAGCTTCCCTGAGTAACTTGGAATTTAAATGAAAGTTTTATCAAAGGGGTAGCAGAATATATTTTAAAATGCCTGCTCTGAAACCTCTGAAGATGACTCTTTCCTATAGTTCTGATTAAATATTTCATGGCAGTACAAGCCTATTTATTTGTGCTTGCTATGTCAAGATAAAAAAATCAAACCAACCAATCCCTTTCTTGATAGCAAATACACTTTTGAATATGGTTCCTGTCAAAACCAGAAGATCTAGCCTAGGCAGTCTGCTGAGTCTGCAGAGTGAATGTTGTCTTCAAAAATGAACATGCCGGACCATTTCTCACAGAGCTGGTTTGTTAATTTAACTCTTGAAGAAATATGTAGAAGACCACAAACAATTTGTTGTACTAAAAGTGAGGGGAAGCAAGTCTTACTTTAGAGCCTTGCATTGTTAAAGAATCTGAAGTTGGTAACAGAAGCTGATGCTTTTCTGTTTTAAAAATTAACAATATTTTGATAACTTTAAAGCCTCTCTCTTTTTTAGGAATATGTGTAATATTCCTCTCACTCATGAACATTTCAGATTACTAGATCTCCTGTAAAGAAACATTGATAAACAGGTCCTCTCTGGCAGTCACTGAGACTGTCATGGACAGCATCCCTCTTTCACTTTGTTTTTCCACCTCTGCTGTAGAAGTCTAAGTTGCCTACCTCTCCACTCACCACAACACTTCCATAAACAAGAGTGGGGAAAAAAAAAAAGCTATATCTTGTTTTGTTTCTTCAGCCTAACTTTTTTACTTGGCTTATGAAATATTTTATTTGGTTTCATAGCTCCTCCTTTCTTAGATGTAATGTGAAAAAGTATGATTCTCCAACCCTTGCTTCTAGGATTTCCTGTCTGATTCAGTCTTAACTCTTATTAAGCATCTCAGTGAAGCTTTCTCCTAGCTTTGTGTTCAACCAGCTAACTCACTACTATGAAGCTGACACTTTTTCTGCTGTTCCAAGCAGCTAATTTTGCGGTAGCTGAAACTCCTGGCAAAGTATCTACTTGATAAGGCACTTAGTCAAAGCAGTAACTAATGAGTCTGTACACTTTTGCATCAGAAAATGTTAGCAAGTTTTATTATAATTTGTTTTACATATCTGCTCCTTAACACTTTTTATTCTGGAGATGTTTTTTATCAGACACCTTAGGCATAATATAGCTATTTTCATCTGGAAGAAAAGTAAAAATGAAATCTTCATCCATCTGGTTGATAAAGGCCACAGTAAATTCTATGCAAAATCCATGAAAATTGGAGCTTACTTCAATTTTCTAAAAGACATAAATCGTATTTGCCATGCCATTACTGGTTGTTATTGTTACTAACTGTTGTTAACAGTGTCTGTGGTGTACTGCTATGTGCTGAAATAAAAAATGCTTCAGGTACTTTTCTTTAAATATAGTCTTTAAATATAGTTCTTTAAATATAGTCTCATGCTAACAAGATGGAAATAATTATATGCCTTTTTATGAAGCTGCATGAAATCTCTTCATAACTCCCCTTGTGTAGGGACCAGCTCTAGCTATTTTTTAGGACAGGTGGAATTATCAGTTACAACTTCCCTCTGTTAACTTCCTAAATCCCAATAAAATAGAAATAGAAAGCAATTAATCACCCTTTCAAATTGTAACAGGGAAGAATTATTGATGACAAATAATAAATCTTTCACATTTACAAGCTTCCTGGAAGCTTAGAAGAATTCTCTTCCTCGTTTAAGTATATAAGCTTATAAGTATAGATATAAGCATGTAAGTATATAAGTTTCTCACAAAGTGTTTGAGATTTGTGAAAATGAAGAATTTTGGTTTGAATTCTCTTCTTATACCACTCACTTAAACAGAGCATGTTCACAAAATTTGACATGTGATTTGGAGACTGATACACTCAAGGGTTTTAGAAATACTATAGAAATTGGTTGAAGAAAACTTTGCCTTTGAAACCTGTGTATTAACTTCCAGCAAATGAGTTTACTCTTCATCCAGTTTCTCTTTTATAACTAAATTTTGGAACATTGCTATTTATGAAATTTTTCCTTTTTTTCCTCAAATGACAGTTAACTGTTTTCTAAATCTTTGCAGCTGGTAATTGAATGAATATCATAAAATGGATTAAAACTCAAAATAGTGATGCACAGTGTCATTAAACACTATGGGGTTGGTTTTTTTCTATATAAAAAAACATATAGATTTTCTATATGAGCTTCTATATGCTCATGTTCGTAGGAGAAAAGTAATGGATTAGTAGACATAAAAAGGTGAACAAGCTATTAAAAATCAAAGCTAAGCAGAAAAAAAGATAATATAAAGTTGGTTTACTGAGGTTAATAAACCCCACATTCTGAAACAAATATCCTCAAGCCATTTGTTTAAACAAGCATTAAGTTTAGCAGTACAACACCCTAACATGATACTCCAAATTAAACTTCTGCATCTCAAGTGACCTTTATAGCAGTTTTACAGTTCATAAATTCTTTACAATAGTGCTCTGTGGAGTAGTTTTAATAAATCTTGATTGTGCTGTAAATGTTATAGCACTTACTTGAAATGGCATTTCTAGTTCTAACAAATACAAGTGTGGAATGATTCCCCTGTTCCATGCAGTGGATTTTGCTTCAATGTTCATGAAATACTGGAGAATATTCAAGTAAAGAGGAGGGAATTGCCACAAGTAATCCAGTCCTACTGGAAAGGAAAAACATGACTAATAAACTTATTTGCCAAAGTGTGTGGAAAGCATACCAACTCCTGATACACCAACAAAAAAATCTTCAGTTTGCAGAGCTTCTGAAGTCCCCAAGGATAAAGACAGGCTTATGTTTTCCATTTTCTGTTTTAAGACTTAATTTCTTGGCAAAGTGTCAGATGTATAGAACTGTAAACTATGTGTTCTGTTTTATTCTACCCAATGAGTTAAACTCTGTCTCTTTAACCTCACTTATCAATTCAACAATTTTTTTCTGAAAAAAGAAAATGTAGTTAATTGTGAATTTATTTAGTGAAAATGCTCTGGTAACATGTTAAATTGCTGGTTTTGATAATAATTGTTTTGCCCATCATGATATCCTCTATTCTTTAGTACAGCTAGTTATTTATTTACTGTTTTCTCAATGCTTTTTCACGTATTACATTTACATTTCATGAAAATATCACTGTTACTATTTTGTTACTATTTTGAGTTACTATTTTGAGTTACTATTTTGAGACAACAATGAATCCCCTATCTCAAAACCTCCCCTCTGTAAAGAGTTTACTAATGAATATGCTTTCTCATGCTCTTATGTATATAATCTAGTTTTTTATTTACATCTCTGAGAGCCTTTTCCAAAGTTCATAATTTTTAGAATTTTCTTTTCTTGATCTCAGCACAATTTTTTATTCTCACTGTATCTTTTCTTTTTTCCACAAATGTGAGATCATGAACCAGTTGTCCTTCCTCTCTCATATACTTTGTTAAAGGTGTTTCTACTCAGATAAATTTAAGCATTTGAAACTAGAAGTTTCAGCAGTTGTTGCTATCAAAATTAAGCCAAGCTTGAAAAAAAACCTCTGCATATCCATTAATGTTAAATTACAGATTTAAGTGAGAACTCTAGGCCTTTACTCAGTGTAAGCATCATATTCATAATGAGTTAATGATGGATTAGCTAGCTGCTGCCATGTGTGTTCTGTTCTTTCCCTAAAATAAAGAAAAATTGCAAGGTCTAAAAAGCTGTCTCGGTGTGACACTGAGAAAGCATAAGTACTAAGCTATTAAATCGCTCATAAGCAATGAACAATATATATAGTGGTTTACAATGGAATAATGGTAGTAGTTTGGATAGACATGTAATCAAGCCAAAATCATTAATGCTAAGGTATGGTATAACTTACTTATTAATACAGAAAATCCAAAATAAGTTCTGTAAGAAATGTATAATGTAGTATTCATGAATCTCTGTTACATGCCCATTAATAATAGTAGTGATCATTTTTTTAGCAGTAGTTAAATGATGATCCTCAAAGACAGTTTAATAATGAATGGCAGATTCAAAAAATGGCCTATCGCTCCTGAGGATGGAAATATGCAGATCAAGATGTCTGTTTGAGCAATTTAAATAAGACAGAGGTTAACGGTCTCTGTAATTTCCAAAACCTGTGATTAGCAGTTAAAACAATCAACTCTTACAACATATGATATCTACAAATTACACTGAGGTATTAATAATAGGGATTGATTTAGTATGTTATTTTGAGGATTTTGCCTAAAATTAGAGAATATGATTTTTTTCCCCATCTAGTGCATTACCCTTTAAACAGCTAAAGACGTTTGTGAACATAGACAGCAGAATATGATGTCTAGCAAAGGTGATACAATCAATCTATCCTTGATTTTCTTTATAGACGCATTTATAATTTTTTTCAAGTGTCTTGGGGAATCTTTGATATTTAAAAGCTTCTAGCATCACATTTTTGCCCTTAAGCTATGTTGAGTGGAATTTTAAAGTGCATCATCCTTAGAATTAACTATATTAAAAGTGATGCTGTAATAAATGCAAATGCTTTTGTCTTAAGCATCTGATTTATAGTGTGATTTATAAGATAAAAATTGTCTTGGCTTTGAATTTGATGAAACTTAAAGTATCTCAACCTTTTTAATGCTATTATTTAGATGACAGTGGTTCAGGGAAGGCTCAAGTAAAACTGAATTCCAAACGTGTGAAGTGCTATAGGAAAAAAAACTAGTAATGTAATTTGTTTCTAGACTGGTGAGGCAGAAGTGGGTATGGAGGCATGAAGAAGCAAATATTTTTATATGAACAATAAGTTTCATGTAAACATTGAGCTTTTTGTTTAAACAAGGCAAAAAATAGCCAAGTAGAGATTAATTATTGCACCACTAGAGTATTCAAGCTTGTTGGCCAAAACCACTCCAGAGCCAAGAACTGAGATGTATAGCCTTGTGTAAATTAGCAATTTCCTTTTATATTTTAATTATTAAAATATTAACACATGATGAAATAATTTCCTTTTAACACTGACTAGTGGTAATTATAAATCAGAGAATCTAATCAGCATGTTAGTATTCATTCTATTTCCCTACTTCATCCATTTCTCCTTGTCACATGCTTTTTCCTCTCTATTCTTTCCTGTCACCTTTTCGGTGTTTCTGAAGATTCCATGTTTTGTCATGTCTCCATTTCTGTACTCTTTCAGTTAGTTCCTAGAAATGTAAGGACTGATGTGTGAGAGTTGAAAGAACTGTAGTGTAGGAAACTGAGGCAACCATAAAGTGTTTATAAGAATTGTCTGCTTTGGAGATACATAAGGGTCTCCATTGCTGCTCACAAAACTGGAAAATCTACAAGGTATCTATTCCCTTTGAGCTTTTCAGGCTTAAAGTTGTTTAGATTTCCATACAAGAAGGAGGACTGGACCCTATATATGTTTCCTAGCCAAAGAAACATATATATAAATATGATACACATCAAAACAGTAGCTGTATTTCAGAAAAAGTTAAATTATGGAGTCACACAAAAGCAGATTCTAAATTAGGAAACATTCTTGCCAGTACAAAATCAGAACAATTCTGAAGCCTGATGTTACATTTTTTAGTCTGTGCAGTATTTTAGCGGCTCATATATAGTGCTGTATGTGATAGCCAAACAGAAGCCTAATAATGTTTTGGGAATGCTACAATCTTTTATAACCTACTCAATGAAAAATGATATGACTGAGAGCTGGGCCAAAAACACTGCAGAAGTGACACTATTATATGCAGAAAAGAGCCTTACTAGATTTCCTAGTAAGAAGATGTAAAGATTTTATATCCTTTTTAACCCATATTCCTACTAAGAAATAAATTCAACCTGTATGAAACCTTAGCCTTGCAATACAAACCTTAATATTCAGTGGCAGTATTGAAAATCTAAATAATTTCAAGAGCTGTCAATACAATGCCATAGGTCTCTGAAACACATTTTTTGACAGAAAGTAGCAAAATGTTTGATTTATTTTGAATATATCTTTTTATTGGAAATGAACTAATACTGTACTGGGCCACAGTGCTAGTTTCCTGTCATTTCTATGACTGTAAAACATACTCAAAAGGAGAGTTTGGCTATACTGAAAATCAAATGAAGAATTCTTCTATTTATGGTCATAAACAATTTCTGAAAAAATACCTGATTTGGGAATACCCATTAAAATGAATAACTTTTACACAGAAAAGCAAAACTCAAATACTACTGTCAACTTGACAAATACTTGGGTATTACAAATAGTATTTTAGATCTCAGTTTTGCTGAAGATGTTCCAGCCCTGCACATAGATCCATATTGTAATTCATGCTTTTGTATTCCATAAGATACCATGTGATAGAACTGTATAATACACAAAGAAAATCTTATAAAATTCAATAACAAAGTAAATCAAACTAAAAAAATATACAATAAACCATTAAAATGAAAATAAAATCATGGAAAAAAACAGTGTATTTTAAAGTAATGCTTTCTGACTTCTGCTTCTCAATGGAATAATGGTTAGTAGGATCACAGAATCATAGAATCATCAGGGATTGGAAGGGACTTAGAAAGAACATCCAGTCCAACCCTCCTGCCACAGCAGGACACCCCGAACAGGTCCAGGCGGGTTTTCAAACATCTCCAGAAAAGGAGACTCCACAAACTACCCAGGCAGCCCCCTGCAGCGCCCATCTCCCTCCCTGGGAAGAAGTTATAGAATTGGTCAGGGTTGGAAGGGACCACAGGGTCATCCAGTTCCAAGCCCCCTGTCATGGGCAGGGACACCCCACCCTAGATCAGGCTGGCCACAGCCTCATCCAGCCTGGTCTTAAACACCTCCAGGGATGGAGCCCGAACCACCTCCCAGGGCAACCCATTCCATCATCTTTTCTAAGTCATAGGGATCAGGAGAAGTGCCTAGAGACTGGAGGTTAGCAAATGTCACTCCAATCTTCAAAAAGGGTAAGAAGGAGGACCCAGGTAACTATAGACCAGTCAGCCTCTCCTCCATCCCAGGAAAGGTGGTGGAACAATTTGCCCTGGACATTGTCTCTAGGCACATCAGGGGCAAGACAGTCATTATAGACGGTCAGTATGGCTTCACCAAGGGGAATTCATGCTTGACCAATCTGATAGCCTTTTATGAGATCATAACCAGGTGGATAGATGGTGACAGAGCAGTGAATGTTGTCTATCTTGATTTCAGTAAGGCATTTGACACTGTCTGACAGAGCTCCTCTCCCATGAATAGTATTGCACCCTAGAAAGCTAGACCCTATACCTTACTTTCCTTACTTAAACAAGGAGGTGAACACCTTTGAGCAGCAACAAAGACAAATACCTGAGTAATAGCTTTTATGTATAGATGTGCTAGAGGCTGAGGTTATGTAACTGTAAGAAATCTGGTGAGGTTTGACACACATTCCAAAATGCATGTTATGTCCTTCACTGTATCGTAATATTTGCAAAAACACATTGGAGGTAAATCTAAATATTATATTGGTATGTTTTCACTGGTCACCCTATATTTGTGATTAAAAGGGGATAATACAGCTTTCTGTTCATGAAAACTGTTCTCATTCTTCAACTGTTTTTCACTTTTCTGCCACAACAGATTTCCTCAACTTTGTTCCTCTAAGCACAGACTTCATTCAGAGCTCAGTTTCTGGGAGCTAAGGGTAGATTTGTGTTTACTTCTCCGGCAATTTTTTAGCACTGAAAAGCTAGCTCTGCTGAAAAAGCTTGGATGGTGTTAAACATGATAATGGCTTTCAAACATATAAAAGATTGCAGCAGACAGGGAAGGGATAAACTGCTTTCCATATCTGAAATGCATGTGACAAGAAATAAATTAAAGCAAGGTAGATTAAGGCTGAAATACCTCACGAAACTTTCTATCTTTAAAGACCATATTGCTCTGGGAGTCTGTGTAAGCGCCATGACTGGATGTTAGAGAGTATCTGTCAAGCATGGACAAGGTGCACTTGATTTTAGCTTGAGGAAAGAAATGGAGTAGATAATCTCCTAATGTTCCTACCAGCTGTGTTTTCTATTATTCTTGTTGACTAGACATTAGAAAGAAATCATGTGTGATTTATCTGTGTGCCAATGGATACACTAGTTTCTTTCCATTTCGGTGATTAATTGTTCTAATGTAAGTTCCCCAAACTTTATACTGCAGGTGGTGAGACTGTTACACAACTAGAAATTTCTTCAAATCTGATATTTAAACACACTGGGAAATAGCTTTTAATCAAAATATTTATAATGAAACTTTTGAATGTTCCTTAAACACATTAATTAAAAATATATACATGTTTTGTTTTATCTGTGCAATAAATCCCCCACTAGTATGTCAAATTCCAGTCTTCAGACTTTTGACTGAAAAAGATTGCTTGAGATGAGAATAGGATATGCTATTTTTCTAAATAAGATTGCATAACAGTGTTTCTCGTTTTGTACTGTTTTAGAAATTTTGAAAACGTTTGAGTCCCTTTTTTTCTGGTACAGAAAAATCATTTTCACACTGATCATTGTAGAACTAGCGCAACATCATAGCTCAAATGAAAGTAACCTACATTTAACTGGATAATTAATTTACAAAAGGGAGGATCTGTTCCAAGAAGCAAATTAAACAAAGAGGGAAACCTAAGTAATTCAGGAAGGGAGTGAAGGAGGAAAACAAGCGATAATTCATATTTGCAAAGCAAATTCATGGCAGATGACAACTGAAGGTCACAGTGACCTTGCAACATACTGCAAAGTTACATTTTCAGGACATAGTTCTTGCAATATTTCCCTAATGCTGCCAACTCTCAAACTCTGAAAGGGGGAATGCTTTAGTTTTTGAAAAATGTTTCCATCAACAAATCAAGAGCCCGTACTCAAGTGAAGCCCTCTTTGTAGTGTTGGGATACAAACACAAATCTATTTATCACAGAAATTTTCATCTTCACTTTTTTGTTTAATCTTCTGCACTTTGGTGCCAGTTATAAAACTGAGTGTCTTATTAGTGTTCATTTATTCTTAAATCCTAGCATTAAGAAAATATGATGCTGAACTACATTTATCCTAACTGTAATTGCAGCAATTACTGAAAGAAATTGTAGCTCTGAAGAAACTCCTGAGAGGTTGCAGTTGACTTTAGGGAGCCTGAGATTATACCTGTTCTGCTTTTCATTCACACATCAGGAAGAATGTATTAATAACTGTGAGATAATCACACTGATAGAGAGTCATGAGCTCTAAAAACTAGTGACATAGATTTTACCATGCAAACTGGCTGTCTCTTCACTTACTATCTGAAGATCCAGATCTGTGGCAAAAAATTGTTATTCATAAGATTTGTCAGGATCTTATGAATTTAATCTTGTACCAAAGGGTAGATCTAAAAATTCTGTTAAGGAAGTAATTATAGGCTTTATAAAGTTACACATTTTATGCCATTTTTTCCCTAATACTCAATGTACTTAAGCAATGGGGAAAAAAAAACAAGTAACATGAATTAAAATTAAACTTTTAAGCTTGATATACTAATGTCTATGTTGGTTTGAGTCTGGAAAAATGAATTACTGTATTTCTATCAACAAGGTTAGATTAAACTCATGTAATATATAATTATTCTCCTTCCCCTCTACTCTGCCCTGGTGAGATCACATCTAGAATATTGTGTCCAGTTCTGGGCCCCTCAGTTCAAGAGGGACATAGAACTACTTGAAAGAGTCCAGTGCAGAGCCACAGAGATGATTAAGGGAGTGGAACATATCCCTTATGAAAAAAGGCTGAAGAAGTTTTGTCTCTTTAGCTTGGAAAAAAGGAGACTGAGGGGTGACCTCATTGATAAGTATGTAAAGGACTGGTGTCAGGAGGAAGGAGCCAGGCTCTTCTCAGTACCATTCAATGATAGGACAAGAGGCAGTGGACGTAAGCTGGAACAAAGGAGGTTCCACATAAACACAAGAAGGAACTTCTTCATTGTGAGGGTGAAAAAGCACTGGAAGAGGCTGCTGAGGGAGGTTGTGGAGTCTCCTTCTCTGGAGACATTTAAAACCTGCCTGGGCATGTTCCTATATGACTTGGTCTAGGTGATCCTGCTGTGGCAGGGGGATTGGACTAGATGATCTTTCGAGGTCCATTCCAATCCCTAACATTCTGTGATTCTGTAATATAAATCTGAGCCATTACACATGCTCTGGCTAAAAATAGTAACACATTTAAACAATTTCCAATGTTTATTATTATTATGTGTGCTAGAAGAAAAACCTGTCTTCTGGAAGGTCTGAAGGCCTCATAGATTTTACAAAGCTTCAAGTAATAGACAAAATAGCTACGTATTTCTGATAATCACAGGATATCAGAAAAATATTATGGGAAAAGCAAATTAGATGAGATATGAGTTCTATGCTTTTGAATTGAATTTTACCCTCATATCACCAACAGAGGTATGCATGCAAAGACTCCAGATACAAGTCCTTTACGATGGCAGCACCGGGTAAGAAATTCTCACACAGTAAGCTTTGAAGCAAGCATGTTGACACTGAATTGTTTTTGAGTATGAACTAAAGTTTTCAGTTTGCCAATGACAAGTATTCTTTTCCCATTGTCACTATTTTAAACTAATGGCTTCACTGTCTCCTATAGTACAGATTTAAGGCCTTATGCTTGGCACTCTATGCATCAAAGATAACTGACCTTGGCTTTGAAAAACAGAGCATAGCTGTAGCAATGTGATAGAGGAAGTACGTCTGCTTATATGAGGGACTTACTGTGTTTTTCTGAAGACCATTATAATGTCTTCTTTTGCAATACAGAAGAAAGCTCAGTGTTTGGCTTGTGCCAGACTAAGCCTGACCTGCCTAGAGGTAGAGGAGAATTAGTGCGTACAATTAATAATTAGCTCGTAACCTCATCCACTAGGGAATGTTTTGTTGCTTTCTAGCAGGCTTTCTAGTGAGTGTAAATATGGAGTTGCAGATGACTTCTTTACTGTAAAGGTGCATCTCTTCAAACTGTCATGTAGCAAATAATATTTTCCCACATTATATATCTTCCAGGTTCAACATTTTCTTTACATAAACTATGGACTGCTTTTTTTGCATGACCTTGCCTTTGTGCTTTGCATATTCAAGTCTATTTTTGTTACCTATAGGTAGTAACTTCTAATCCTATATGTAAATATATCACTAATTAATTATTCTCAGTTTTATCCAGTTGCAAAGAGAATGGTGAGCAAAATAATATTTGATAATGTGCCATAAATCTTGGGGAATTTCTGGTGAGTTTAAGAGTGTCCTTGAAAAATAATATTTTGATTGCAAAGAGAAATGTCAGCCTGAGTAAATTGCCTGAAAAAAAGTCAGATATAGGTTATGATAGTTATTCTGAGGTCACCTTGAAAGCTGTGCTAAGAACAGGTACAAGTCCCAGTCCTGTTTCTTGTTCCTGTTTTTAAAAGAAAAAAACTGAAGGGCATTTTTTGACTACAATATGTTTTATACGATATTGAATAAATTATACTTATCTAGAGTAACCATGGGCCTGTCAGACAGAATATCTCTTCAGGCAGTACATTAAAAGCAGTAGGGCTCTGTAAAGTACTTGAAATTTGCAAATTCAAAGGTATCAGAACAAGCTATTAATAGGTGTGAAATAGGAAGTACAGTAATACAATATCAGTTAGTGTTAAATGTATGCAGGGAACTTACCCTGAAGGACAGAGATGCAGGCTTTTCACAGTGTGATGAGGAGGAATCAGGTCTGCTCTCTTCAAGCCTCTGGAGCACCTGTCCTTCTTCACAGTTAAAGCCAACTTGTCTTTCTAAACTACTAGGTGTATGGCTGATGTGAAAAAAAAATCCTTACCGTTTCTGCTCAAGTATCATTGTTCAGTCAGAGCTTCTGTCACTAGGTGTTAAAAATCCTGCTTATAGAGACGAAACCTTTTCCCAGGCAAATATTCCGTTTTATGTCATTTCACAGCAAATCTAAGTGCTTTCTTTGTGCATCAGATTTTTTGATCAGATAAGTAATTGCAGAGTACTTTTAACAAATGTATTACACTTTCCAGTAAGAAAGTATTTACTAATTTTACCTGAGTTTCAGCTTCTATAATCAGCATCCTATGAGAGGAAGCAGCAGTCCATTTCTCCTTTGTTCACAAGGCTTGTCTAAGAGAATCAAATTAGTATGGTATCAGCAGCTCTTACAGATTCAGGAAAGCTGTTACCATCTAGATTTCTAGATAAAATCAAAATCAAAGATTCAATTAATTCAATAGCCAGGAAATTAGCAATATGCATTTAGGTGATTACTTAGGGGTTTTTTGTTTGCTTGTTTTGTTTTTACTAAGGTTTAGTTTGTCAAGCATGTTTTGATCATTAGAGACAAATTTTAGAAGATAATTATGGCTACTCAGAGAGCAGAAAGTGACCTAGATTATACTTTATAAAGTTGTTATCTTCAGTGAAATATGAATTACATTAATTTAATAGTTTTTAAATGTTCTCTGTTGTGACATACATTATAATTTGCTGGTTAGAACTTAAATTATTAAGTATTTTAATCCAGATAGAAGATGCCTTTTTTTGTGTGTGTCATTGTTTTCAGGAAGACTAGAGCACAGATATTATTGAATACTTCAATCTTTTATGAGTCCTTCTCAGCTTTCTCTCCTTTACTGTAAAGCACCAAGACTACATTTTTATTTTGTCTTTCTGTGTTTAGGGAACTTTATCTTGTTTCCTTTTAAGTTCCAGTGCTTTTCTGATCTTATCCCTAAGGGGCCTGAGCTGCTCGTTTATATGCACATTTAGACCTCTAATCTTCTTTCTGCTTTTTGTTTGATTCTTTTTCTAATTTTAAGGGCACTGGAGAAATTCTGATCCCTCCACAATAGTTTCTTACTATTCTGCCCTTCCTTGCTTCCCTCAAGTATAGCTTACCCTGGACCACTACATTCCCTTATCCTTCAAACTTTTTTACCTTCCCAGTAGACTATCTAGGAGATATTCTCCACGGAGACAGACTCCTGGAACAGGTGAAGATTGCCATCAGTTTGCTGCTCCTTTACCTTCAAGTACTTCCTTCAGCTTTTCTGTATTGTTTCTTAATTTCAGTTTCTGAGTGTTCCTATGTTTAGATGTTTCTTAGTTAAAATCTAAAATAGGAGCTCTCTTTACTCTGAGAATCAAAACCTGTCCCCAAAACATTCCCTGGACTGACTGTCATCCTGCTTTTCATTTTTGGAATCTCTAAGCAATCTCCTTTTGATACTCCTTGAATATTGAATTATTCTTCAAAAGAAGTACAAGCCATCTGTTTTCCAGTGCACATGAATTTAGCTCTGCATTAATTTTCTTTTTCTATTGTTAAACACGACATCTAAAAAAAAAATCTCTCTCCCTTCTATGTATTTGTGAAGAGATACACCTTTGGTACATGCTTCACATTTCTCTCTTGTGGTCACACCTCCAATTCCTAAGGAGATTGCAGCTCAGTAGCAGTAATATACCCATACAGTTTAGCTTACCGACTTTCTAGGATACTGCTTTCATTAGGCTTTGACTGTGTTTTAACAGACCAGTACTTATCTATGCACCCCAATATTGGGGCAACTGTGTAATTACTTCCCAAAGAATGGTCTGCTATTTAACCTCTCAAGTCTTTATTGCAGGTGATTCTCCATTTCCTAAATTTAAATGGAAAAGTAGGCTTTTGGGTTAAGTTTTTTCTCTCTTTCTTCACCTCTGAGATTTTATCATCAGTACTAATCAGATCTATTTTAAAATCTCCTTCCCTGTGTGCACTCAGATGCCCTTTCTCTTTCTTTTCACAGTAATGATAAGGCTGGAAAAGACCTTAAAGATCATCCAGTCCAACCTAAAACCAACCAAATAAACCTAAACATCTGACATCTAGATCATGCCACTCAGCACTTCATCCAGCCTAACCTTAAACACCTCCAGAGATGGTGACCCAACCACCTCCATGGGCAGCTCGTTCCAAAATCAGATCACTCTTTCAGTGAAAAACCTTTTCCTAATGTCAAGTCTAAACCTCCCCCAATGGAATTTAAGACTAAGACCCCTTGTGCTGTCTCCAGTGTCCAGGGAGAAGAGATCGACCCCCGCCTGACCATAACCACCTTTTAGGTAGTTATAGACAGCGATATGTTCACCCCTGAGCCTCCTCTTTTCCAGGCTAAACAGACCCAGCTCCATCAGCTTCTCCTCATGTGGCTTACCTTCCAGGCCCTTTACCATTCTTGTTGCTCTTCTCTGGACTCGTTCCAGCACCTCAACATCCTTCCAAACTGAGGGGACCAGAACTGAACACAATACTCCAGGTGAGGTCTAACTTGTGCCGAATACATTTTACATGATCCTTGAATCTTTTTTTTTCTTTCTCATTTGTGTAATGCCATGCCAGACATCATGACACCTATTCACACTCCTTAGTTTTGAAATCTTGGAGTCATCTATCTGCCTCTATGATCTTTATTATGCTGTGTTGCTATATCTTATTTCAGCACTGTGCTGTCAAACGCTTGCAGTCTCTTTCATGCTGCATAAGATTCAGTGCAGCAGTATCATTAGCATCATCTAAATAAGTAGAATGAAGTAAACTGAAGGAACAGAGACACCTTGCTTGTCATTCCGAAAAAACTTTTATTGTAAGTACACCCAGGAGCATATTCCTGAAACAATGAATTTTCTACACTGTATAGTAGTCAAGGTCAGAATCTTTCAAAAGATCTTTAGGTAAACATTTTTCTTCGTAATTGATGTTAGGTACCAGTACAGACAAAAAGTCATCTAATGATAGTGTTCTACTTTAAGCAGTTACACATTTGACTATTTTTTCTTTCACAAAGAGGAAATAACAAAAAACTAAGAATAGAATGAATCAGATGAGAATTAGAATGCAACCTTGACTTGTTTGCCTCTTATACTCTCAGAAAATCACATGCTGATTGTACAGAATTAGTATTTGCTATATACCTATATTGTGAGCCATTTTGGTGAAGCAGGAGTCATTT
Organism: Upupa epops; assembly: GCA_013397515.1. Lineage (NCBI taxonomy): Eukaryota > Metazoa > Chordata > Aves > Bucerotiformes > Upupidae > Upupa > Upupa epops. Next base: position 10,156 of record VZRI01012731.1, on the reverse strand, counting down.
TGTCTTTGCTGCTGTAGGTACAGGCAGCTGAGTCCCTCTCTGGAAGTACAGAAATAAACACAATCTCAGAAGAGAAAATACCTCTGAGTCAGGGTAATTGTAGGATCTGTAGTATCACCTTCATTGCCAGTTTATAATCAATTTCTGCTTATTGCAGTATTTGGTCTTTGGTTTTCACATGGTAATGTAGTAGCTGTAATACAACAGATAAATCTGGGCCAAGAATCATAGAATACATTGAGTTGGAAGGAACATTTAAAAGTAATCTTGTCCAAACTTCTTGCAATGAGCAGGAACATCTTCAATTAAATCAAGTTGCTCAGAGCCTCATCCAGCCTCACCTTGAAGGTGCCAAGGGCTAGGGCCTCCAACACCTCTCTGGGCAATCTGTTCCAGTGTTTTATCACCCTCATGTAAAAAACTCCTTCCTTAAATGTAATCTAAATCTCCCTTCTCTTAGTTTAAAACCATTATCTCCTGTCCTGTCACCAGAGGCCTCGCTAAAAAGTTCCTTCCTGTTTTTCTTGTAGACTGTTTAAGTACTGAAAGACTGCAATAACATGTCCTCAAAGCCACCTTCTCTCCTGGCTGAACAGCTCCAGCTCTTGCAGTCTACCCCCACAGGAAGGGTGTTTCAGCCTTCTGATAATTCTTGTGTTCTTCCTCTGCATCCACTCCAAAAGCTGTTGAGGACCCTGGAGGTGGACACAGTACTCTGGGGTTTCACCAGAGCATAGTAGACAGGGAGAATCACCTCCATCAACCTGATGACCACATTTCTTGTGATGCAGCCCAGGATGCTATTGTGGGCTGATGACACATTGTTACTTCACATCCATCCCTTTGTACCCTGAAGTCCTTCTGCACAATGTTGCTCTCAAACACATTATCTCCCAGCACATATTGAAGAAAATAGTTTTAAAATGTATAAACAAGCAGTTGTGTGGTTTCTCCAATTTCTGTTCTCTTCACTGAGTATGACATACATGAATATCTTTTGAATAGTATAGAATTAGTTTCCCTTGTTTCTATGGCATAGTGCCATATTTGAGTATGTATTGTAATGTTTTCATTGTTTATGTGTTACACAGACTATTAGAGTTGTATCAGCAAACTCAGTACCTCCAATTTTGTAAGCCTCATTTTTTTCAGAAGTGTAATCCAGTCACAACTCTTTGGTCAAGGCTAAAACCTTCTGTATTTTCACCACCCGACACTTTTATTTATTTTAATTAAAATCAAACATCCATTTTGTTTTTTAATGTTTTTATATTAATCATGCCAAAGTAGAGCTAAGGTATGCTTGCTTTGTGTGAAGCTTTTGTAATTTTCCATATGTTAGTAAAAAGGCAATACAAGAAAAGGTTCAAATGAATCATTGAAAAAACTAAATATTCTTTAAATGTTGCTAATGGGACATTTTTGCATAGTCTGATTTTTGCATAGATTGATTTTTTAAAAATACATAACACTACTGTTATTCATGATAATTTTGATGATATAATTTGACACATACAGGAACCAATCTTTCTAAGGCATTTCAGAAGTTGCCACAGCTGTCTGAATGTGTATTGTCCAGTTAACAGTTCAGGAGAAAAAACATCCACTCATATTGAGGCCCCAGAATTCAGTCACGTGCTTGAGACTACTACAAGAGACAGTGCTGACTGTAATTTATCCCTAATTATCTGATGTCATGACAGTGGCAGTACAAACATGCTGAGCAGTATCGAGGGTAAGGTTTTCCTGTGTTACTTGCCATGAGTACTGCTTACCAAGGAACTTGCTGCTCCTTGAGAGTGGCAGTATCTGGTTCTTAATTGCCTGTAATTCCTTGGCTCCTTGGGTTTGTTTGAATCTGGATGCAATCAACATTAATGGCATTGTTAGAAGTATTAAGAAATCTCCACTGTAATTCCTCTTTAATTAGCATGGTATTATCTTTAATTGCTTAAACTTTTTTTTCTCCTAAAGCTCCTCCATTCTTTAAGTAATACCCTTTTTGTAAAACTGCCTAAGTACTTCACCACTGGTTGGATCTGCAACAATTTTTTACTTTGTCTATTAATAGCTTATTCAAAATGAGAGAAAAGCGCAGTGGGCTTTTGGTAGAGTGAAGTAATATTGGTGTTAGTGTTCTCAGAGTTTTTCTTTCCCTGCAGTATAATGGTTGAACTAAGTATTGTGGTGAAGAGCAAACCTACTGGGCTAATGGCAATAAACTTGCAAACAGTGAGAGACTTGTTCACTCAAGTTCAACGTGTGAATAGCTCTGTGCAGCTCTAACTAGGACCCTGGTTCTGAATAGGTAATTAAATATCAGATTTGTTATCCAAGTGAAAGGATTAAGGTGAAAATATATTCACATTTACAGGAAAATTCAAAGTTCTGCATTTCTGTTGGTTGGCTAGCATAGTGAACTCCACTTGGAATGTGTTTAAATCTCTCATGGGAGACAGAAAGAGAAACAGCTGAAATGTAGGACAGTGTCTGCAATGATTCTGTCATGGCAGTGATGCAGCCACTCAATAAGCTGAAGCTTTCTTACAGCTAAATCTGTAAGAAAGATATTCCTTAGCCTTTAGAAGAATGACCTTTATGGTGTATCAGTAAAAATAAAAATGAGGGCTATCATTTCAACTGGTGGAATCTCTGTTTTGACACCTTTCCCTCCCTCTCCTACTCTAGGTATTTCATGGATGGCTGAATGTGAACTGCAATAGTGGACATTCACAATTGTGCTTTAAGGCTCTCAGTTGTATGGCAATATTTAATTTTAGTAATGTAATCACCTAAATCAGATACATATTTTATGAGGTTTTAAAAACTGCGAAATACCTTCAGCTAAGCTCATCAATTTCTTTGAAGTTTCACTGCTTCCCAAGGATAAACCCCATTCACCTTTTCCCCTTCACATTAATATTTCAGTATTTTAAAGTGTTTAAAGATCTTTTCAGGCATTTCATTTGTATTACTGCTTTCTGACAATGCTCATATTGACTTAGCAATATAGGTCAGACAAGCACTGCAGAATGTAAGACCAGGAATATCCAGAGAAAAAAAATCACACTGGAGGGACATTTTGCAAATTTTGAAAGTATGCAGTAGCAAATATTTCTTACTATACTCCAAAATAGGATTTTGCGAGCACTAAACTATTTGTGCTTTGTGCCAGGATAAAGGTTAATTGGTTGTCTTGGGTTGTCTTGAAAATTACAAAGGAGAATGAATAAGTACCATGAAGTGACTGTTAAGGGCAGAGGAAAATCTGAAACAGACCAATGCCTCAGGCAGTACATTCTCCCAGACATACTAGTGTGTCCTTATGTTGGCTTTTCCTACTTGTTTGTATGAAAACACTGTTTCTGCATAGTTTTCCAGCCATTTTCTTCATTCTATTATAATAAATTCTATTATAATAAATTTCAACACAAGCACATGGGCTAGATGAGACAGTGCATAACTATTTGCCTAAATTTTCAAAATCTAGACTTCATTAATTTCAAGAGTTACGATTACCTTACCTGGCTTTGTTTCATTGCATTGATAATCTCATTTCCAACATCTTCTAATAATTCATTGTAAAGGTTAAATGACAAAATCAAGATGTTTTCCTATGAAATAACAAATGCCTGCCTCTTAATTCTTTGAAATTTTCAGCCACCAATTTCAACAATAGGTGACAGTGTGGTACATATTGCAGATACCCATTTATCACACCCTTATGGGGCAGTGGTTTAGCAATCACAATTTTGAAGACTCCTGCACTGGTAAAACTCAAAACATCATGTATGTTATGTATTTGGATTTAGTTACTCAAAAAGAGGAAGGTGGTGCTGATATTTTCAGAAACAGAAGATTACACAGTGACAAAATAAAGACTGTGCACTTAGAGGTGTTCCCATAACAAGTACATAAGGTGGTAATGCAATTTCCTGAAGTAAACAGCATCCTGAAAGTCCCTGTGGTATCAGTATAAATCAGAAAAAAGTACAAAATATCATAACAAAGAGAACAATACATTTTGCCCATTTATTGAATAATAAAAGAAGTATTTTAGAAGTCACATTTAACAAATATTAAAGCATACCTGGAAGAATATAGAACCAAAGAAAAGCAAAATAATCCCCAAAAAGATTATATGAATTGAATTATTTATCTCGATGTTTGCAGTCACTGTAATCTGTCCTTTTCATACTATATATTTTCATTATTGGAAGAAAGTCTTTGGGGAATTTTTATTGGAACCTACTGTATGATCTCCCTCTATGTGTTTCCTACCAGGTCAGGAATGAAATTTTATTTTGCTACGTAAGTGTATGAGTATTCCCCACAATAACACTAAAAAAATAAATGAATATGAAGGAGTTTCTGTACATATATTACTGTAAATTAAGATTAATTGTAAAATATTTTAAATAATATTATATCCATGTGAATGTGAGTTCTTTTTGTCATTAGATATAGATATTGTTGCTTGCATGATTAGAAAACAATGATGTGAGCTTATTTAAATTTTGTTTGAGAGAAGTTATAGTATAAGTCTTACTGTCTTTTATAAGCTGTTCTTGTCAAACATCAAGATTGAATTTTTCTATTTATATAAGTAATTGCTTCTAATGAACCACAATTTGCAATTACTAATGATTTCAATATTTCATAGTGTACATTTCCTTAAAGTATTTACTTCATCAATCGTATGCCATGTAGGTAATCAAATGTAATGGACCAATTTAAATCTGATTTAATTCCTTATAATCAGAAGGTATTACATGAAGAATGATCTTTTAATACAGGCAGGACCAGGATCTCCTGGCTCTAGACCATTTTTCAATACCATTTGTTTCACAGTTCATAAAAATCTGTGGAGCTTTGCCTTACTGGGGAAGACCTATAGCTAAGAATGTGTGATGAAGAGATCATCAATATCCACACTACTAAAACTACTGGTATTGGCTTACAGTAGACTTTGTCACCCTTAACACTGGCAGGCTCTATATTATGTCTTTAGATTTTATCCTATTAAATTTTAAATAATTTCATATGCAAGAATGTCTAGGTTGTTCTGCATAGTTTTGAAATACAAGTAATACCCCCTAAATTTGTGTACAATGAAGATATATTTGGCTTTTTTGTATGAAGACCATTTGATGTTAACATTAGAATACATGATTAAAGTCAACTGGGGGAGTGAGGGACAAGGGACCAGCTACAGGTGTATTGGGTGTCTAAGGCCAAATGCTGGAGTGTGTGTGCTTGTATGCATGTAGATCTGAGTACTAGCAGCTGAAAGGGGGGCTGCATCCTCTGGGGCTGACATGTCCAGATGCCTATGACTGGGGGGGTCTAGGGATACAGGGATTAGGTTAGATCATCAGCTACTGGGGTGATTCATACCATTTGTATACTGTTTATATGTGTATTTACATATAGTTCTTACAATTTCATCTTGATCAGCCAGAGAAAGTAATAACGTCAAGCTGTTGGTGCTGTATGTGCCTTTGCAAGTGCTGAGTGTTTTTTGGAGGTGGCCTGTGTGTCTGGCTGTGAATATTCTTGGGTTTTTATGGCTGGACTTGATAATCTTAAAGATCTTTTCCAACTTAAACATTCTGTGATTCTATGTGCACGTACATTTGTGTGTGTGTCTATTGGAAATACTTGATCAGTCTTGCTACTGTCTGGACTGAGGAGATAGGGCTCTGGCAGTCTCCCCTCTATTGGGCTTTAGAATTTGGCATCTTCTAACAAATATGATTGACTTCAAAGAAAAATAATACAACTTTCTCTCTTTTCTCTGCTTAATACCTTCCACAGTTCTTTGTACCAACTATCTTCTTCAGCTAAACACTATTTTCTGTGATTCTTTGCAGAAAACCTGAGAGAATAACTTTGTGCTTACCATACTCAAAACAAGTGTTAGGTTAGTCCATTTTGTACTAGGTGTACTAAATCATAGAATCATAGAATAATTAGGGATTGGAAGGGACCTCGAGAAGATCATCTAGGCCTAGCCCTCTGCCACAGCAGGATCACCTAGACCTAGTCGCACAGATCCAGGCAGGTCTTGAACGTCCCCAGAGAAGGAGACTCCACAATCCCTCTGGGCAGCCTGTTCCAATGCTCCATTACCCTCACAGTGAAGAAGTTTCTTCTAATATTTATATGGAACCTCCTATGTTCCAGCTTGCACCCACTGCCCCTTGTCCTATCCCTAGATGACTTTGAGAAGAGCCTTGTTACAGACACAAACTTTAAACTAGAGATTTTAAATGTCATTGCAGTGTGTCAGTAAGGCATGATTTCAAAGAGAAATATCAGAGCAGGTTTCCATGCTGGCTATTGTTCTCAATGTCAAAACTGTTCTTAAGACTACAACATTCATTTAATCTATTCCAAATTTAGTTTACAATAAATGAATGGTTCTTCTTTTCCATAGCATTATCCTCATCCGCAAGAACTTAAATTCACTTGATGGCTTCAAACAAAGAGTTACATCTAAAGACTCAAAGAGCAATGTAGGCAATTTCTGTATGTTGTTGATTTGTAATGTGGCTTCAGTGCACTACTTACCCAAGAACCATAGAGCTTCTTCAGCTACTTCATGAATTACCCAGATTACTGAATAAAATTATATAACTATGCTGTATTCTTAAATGAACAGCAAACCTGAATGAAATATGGATTTCTTGAACATGAAAAAGTTAGGTTAGAGCTGGATTTGTCATTTCCTATTAGATACAGAAGGCAAAGACCAGCAAGCAGCCCTGGATTTTTAATTCTGTTTAATCACACAGAGGATAGATTCCTCTCTTCCCCTCTCCCATCTTACTTAAAATAAGTGGTGCTAAATCAGACAAAAGCAGGCTCTGTGACTCAGCAGGCAATAATTGAACCCTTACAGTTCAGAAGTGCTCTTGAGTCCATTTGCTCTGGGCACTTCTCCATTTCAGAATTCATTTTTTTCCTATTAAAAAAACCTGAAGCTTGCATTACAAGCTAGCCATGTAATTTGAAATAGCATGTGATGGATGCTAAATGGAATCTGATTAAATATGAAATACATGAGCCCAGCTGAGGCAGAGTAGTAGTGAAGAGACCAAAGCTGAAGTGGAAACCCAGGAGGCATAAACTAAAAACTATTGTGTGTACCTGCAAGTCTAACTACCATGATAAGATGAAATACTTCTGTACATGTGAGACAGTATCCTGAGTATGTCTCCATGAAAAAAGTATCCTCAAGTTCCTCCACACCTAGGACTTTTCTTTCTTCTCTGCCAACTTGAGCACAGACTGAATTTTGTCTACCTGGGCTTTCTGATGGCCTTTGGCTTTCTGCTTTTCTTTAGTACAAGACTTCCATCTTTTCTCCTCTTCCTTCCTCAGTTGTAAATATGAACTGTTATTTCTAATACCGTGTCTGTAATCCCACTGAAGAAAAAGAAAATCAGTATTTAAGATTAGCTGCATTTTTAGATATGGATATCACTGATTCATGAAAAAAATAAAATGAGTAACTATATTTCTGGCTTGCATGATGATTTTAGTATAGTTACAGTCAAGTTTTGTTCTTTGCACATTCAGAACATTTTGCATCTAACCAGTTGTATCTATTTCTTTGTTATTAAATGTTAACCAGAAATCAATTAATGTCAAAGTAGATTGATGCAAACCAAAAAATTCTTAGTAGAATTACAGATTCTGTCAATTGCAGAACTGTTTTGTTATCCTGATGGGCTGGATCTTTTTCTACTTAATCTTTCAGAGAGAATTAAGTAATTCAAATTCCTATTTTATTTACCCTGCTGAGAAAGTCTGAGACAACTGCTTTATTTACTGTTTTACAGTCAGGAATTATCAGCCTTAATTTGTCAAATTTTTCTTAGAATTTCTGAGCATGTGATTATGTATACAATATTCTGAATGTAACAGCTCATTCAGTGGTTTAGATCAGCAGATGAGTCAAAAATCTGAAGCATGAGTAGATGATTTCTGGAAACAAAGCACTTAAATGTTTCTCTCTGGTAGTTATGCCACATGTATAATGTCTGTACACGCCATTACATACACTTATTCAAACAATGTTAGGTACATCTTGTACCCACAGAAATATTTATTTGCTATTCCTTCCACCTTTTAAGTGCTTCTTTACACAGACCAGTTTTAAGTTTCACTGAAATTGACACAGATGTTTGGGCTTTTTTTTCCAGAAAGTCTAGGATGTAGACTCTTTGCCTCTGAAGAACTTCACAAAATCAAATATTAGTCTCATGGGAAAAAAGCATTTGAGCCCTCTCTGCTAGCACGTAATGAATGCAAGAGCACAACTTGCTATCTAACAAGTGGCATGACAAATGCATAATATTGGATAGATTGCTTCTATGACCACCTTTGTCATTCAAAACCTAACATTAGGAAAGACAGATTGATCATTTCTGCTCATATCCTAACATAGTGCTGCTAGATTGCATTTCTTAGCTTTAATTACTAAGGAAGTATTTATGGAATGATCAAGCTGATGAGAGAAGCCAAGCACAAGGTTCTGTGTACATTGTCAAAAGCCTCCTTCACTAAGGTTAAAAGATTAATTTAATCTGAAAGTTTACTCCATGACATTCTAAACTGGTAGTCCTCAACTAAATGAAGGTGAGCCACGTGAGCATCAGCTCACTTCAAATGTGAGTGAATACATCAGGTTTTGCCTACTGTAATTAATCTGAACACATTCACTGGGATCCCAGAATAACACTGCAGAAGACATTGATATAATATTAAAAACAGAATTCTGTACTATTCTTACTGGTCTTTGTATTGATTAGAAATCCTACCTGGAAAGTATCGGGCTCTGTTATTTCCTTAGTAGTTAACAGTCAGAGAAAGGACAAATACTGCTAGACAATCTATAAAGAGAAGCTGGAACATGAAGCAATCAATGGTGTGGCCCTAATTTAAAGGAACAAAATGGACAAAGCACATTAATAGCCCAGGGGAAATCTGACAGTGGCTGATAGTTTGTCTGTTGATCTTAATCTATGAAAGATTAAAACATAAATTGTGTTTACCAGTCACTTTGTAGTCTAAATTCCCAAGAGTTTTGCAGAATCCTTTCTTTTGTTGTCTACTGATTTTTAGTGTCTTGTAATCCTTTACCATCTTCTCTAGGGATTTGAAGAATATCACTCTGTTCATAGTAATCCTCCCCACCCCTTTCTTTTGATACCCTGCTCAGCATTATTGCCATTGAGTCATTTCACTGGAGAATAGAGCAGGATTTTCTGTCTTGACATGAAGGACACTTCATATATACTGTGGACTTCCTTGAAATATTATACTCAACCTTAGATTCACACTAAATATCCTTTCTGCTTGAAGATAAATCACACTTTTGTTCTTTGGATCAGTGTAATAGCCAGCTGGATGTCTCCTGATAAAACTAAATTTTCTCCTCCTGTTGCTGCTAAAGTTATGTTTCTTGTTAGCTCTTCCTCCTTCTCACTATAGACATTTCTATCCTTCATTTTGTTTTCAATTATCTCTAATTTAAACTCACTTATCTGATACACTGTCTCCCTCTGTCCTTTTACCTTTATTTTCTCAGAGTTCTGAGGGCACCACCAGCCCTCAATAGTCCCTGATTATTCTCCCTGAGTCCACACATGGCCCTGGACTTCATTTCAGCCCAAACTTCTGCCATCATTCTGTGGACACTGTGGGAATGCTGTCATAGAATCATAGAATCATCAGGGACCAGAAGGGACCTCAAAAGATCATCTAGTCCAATCCCCCTGCCACAGCAGGACACCTAGACCAGGTCCAAACTTTTTTAAAACATCTCCAGAAAAGGAGACCCCACAAACCCCCAAGGCAGTCCCCTCCAGCTCCCCTTCACCCTCCTTGGAAGAAGTTATAGAATCAGTCTGGGTTGGTAGAGACCACAGGATCATCCAGATCCAAACCCCCTTCCATGGGCAGGGACACCCCAGCCTACAGCAGGCTGGCCAGAGCCTCATCCAGCCTGGCCTTAAACACCTCCAGGGACAGGACCCCAACCGCCTCCCTGGGCAACCCATTCCAGGCTCTCGCCACTCCCACAGTGAAGAACTTCCTCCTCACATCAAACCTACATCGACCCATCTCTAGCTTTGCTCCGTTCCCC